>VUQH01088496.1:0-24814 GCA_015106775.1 Etroplus canarensis | reverse complement strand
TTAGCAAGTGTCATTTCCTCTAATTTAGATAAAGATGGTATACACATTATCTGTTTGTGTTTTGAAGAAATATAACTCCTTAACTGCAAATATTTGAAGAAATGCTTCTCCAATGTGAAATTTGGTACCTCTGACATAATTGATCAAATGTAAGCAGAACGCCATCTGAATAAAGGTCGATTATGTGAGCTTATTTATTGTAATGCACATATTGTAAACTGTGATGAATATTCAAAAATTCAAAACACACATACATATATTTGTGATTTTATACACATAAGTAAAACACACAGCAAGAAGTCAGAAATATTTTGTGTACATCTTTCTCTATTAGGTCTGACATCGGATGGTTATTTGTGCGCTGATGGTCAGCCACCAGTCAGCAGGGACTATGAAGAGCATCAGTATGTTAACACCCAAAGTCTGGAAAATTTGGATTCACTCACACAGGGACCTGATGGGCACAGAGGGTCTAGAGCACCAGACAGTCCCAAAAAGGATCTTTTTGACATGAGTAAGTCCTATAACATGTTCCGGCATATATAATAAGGACATCATCATTTTTTTCCATCTGAGAAATACTGTAAGGAGGACCATATTTGAATGTATAAAACATCTTTGTCCCTGTAGGGCCCTTTGAGGATGCTCTGAAGCTCCATGAGGCCTGTGGTGGAGGTGTCGGGTCAAGTATATCTGGAACCTTCAGTGTTGAGGGTGGAGTGGGAGGTGTTCGGGTCTTAGAGGACCAGTGGCCAAGCCCTCCACGACGCAGAGCCCCTGTTGCTCCAAATGAGGAGCAGCTCCGCCGGGAGCCCTGGTACCATAGCCGAATGAGCCGACGAGATGCAGAAAAACTCCTGCTCCGGGATGGAGATTTTCTTGTCCGAGAGAGCACTACCAATCCTGGGCAGTATGTGCTAAGTGGTCTACACCGGGGCCAGGCCAAACACCTCCTCCTAGTAGACCCTGAAGGAGTGGTGAGTCTATCAGGAGGTAGCTTCCCCCAAAAATATGTATATTTGTTTTTCTATGAAGGTCTGTGATCACTGACATATTCTTTTTTCCTCCCTCAAAAAAGGTCCGGACCAAAGACATGTTATTTGAGAGTATAACCCACCTTGTCTCATTTCACCTGAAGAATGAGCTGCCTATTGTTGCAGCAGAAAGTGAGCTCCATCTCAAACGGGGTGTCAGGAGGAAACAGTGAGTCACCTGGACCTGTGTGGGATGGTAAGCATGCAGTATAACGTGGATTTCTTAAACAAGATGCATCAATAAATTAAGGAATGAAAATGTAGACATAAAGTAAGCAGTGCATGTTATTATTATCATTTTTGACTTAAGACACTTTAGGAAGAAGCATAGCTGTTTGTTTACATTGTGGAGATACTCAGTTTAAAATTATCTTTAACTCCAAAGGTGAGCATTGCATTTTAGTATGCAAATAAGATTATCTAGTTTTACATGATTGTTTTCAGTTGATATTGATAAAAATTGTGTAATTTCCTTTTCTATTATTCTCCAGAGTTTAATTCTTGTGTGCCCATGCAGATCACATAAAAACTGAATGTGGAAATGATTTTTTTGGGAAGATTTTTCATCAGTAAGAAAGGATGTCAGTGATTCTTTCTTTTCTTGGACAATTCTGCTAAGGAGTGTGCAGTATCTGATGTTTCCTTGTATGTCTTCTGTTTGTCGACTACCAGGATGAACCAAATATCCCTCATCTGTCATAAACTCCTCAGCATGCAGCTATTAAGCTAACAAAGCAACCAGGATCCACAGTTTGTCTCATACCAGAGCTGAATAATCACTAAAGAAATAAACTGACAACTGCTTGGAGAGGACCTAACCTCAGGAAATCACAAAAGGATTTTATGCACAAGGAATTGTGAAGTGCTTCCTTTAATCCATAACTTGCACGACCTGTCACTCATTATGGGAATTACCAGAACAAAACTGTCACTGATTTTCTGGTACAAAAAATGAAAAGCAAGATGTCAGGTTCCATGCTCAGTTATTCATGTCCGTAGAAATGCAAGAAATGAAAATTCTGTGACTGAGAGAAATCAAGAAATGTCTGTTTAGAATGTTAAGCCTGCTGTTAAATGTTCACAGGTCTGCAGTATTTGAATTTATAATGGCCAAAAAGCCTTTATTGTTTCCCCATGGTATTTTAAGCATCAAATGCCGTTTTAAAAATTATAATCATACTACATTGATTGGTTCCAACATTAATACCACTGACAGGGGAATTCTATGAACATGAATTCACCTGGGAAATCTCAGGTCCTGGCACTCAAGTGGATGTTATTTTGAGACGCATGACCCACCTAAAGATTGTTGCAGACCAATCTCATGCAACAATGCCCTCAACCAGTAGGACAGTGTACTTTGCAAAAACTGCTCAGAGATGGTTGTGGAACATAACTAAAAGCCCAAGCTGTTGAAACAGCCCCAGGGATGTGCCAGAACAGTCCCAGTCCATGGAGGCCGACCTTCCCACCATCACCCAACTCACAGTACACAAAGGATCCTACATCCCAGCGGCAGACAACAATACACCCTGAAATGGAGTGTTACTGCACAGATGGGTCAGGACTGTTGGAGGACCTATGCAGTCGGTGGTTTTAATGTGGCTGATCAGTGCATTTCTTGATGTAGACATTGTCTTAACTGAGAAGTTTCTTCACATTTGCCATTATGTCTGTTATTTGTGTTGTTTGTAAGGGCTGTTCATAATTTTAGGAAGTTATGTGTTGTAAAAACCTGGGTTGAAAACTCCTCTGCATTCAAGCTCAGTATAGTCATGCCTGTTTTTCCTCAGCCCCTTAAACTTCAGTGCCTTAATAACTACACTGACAAGCATTTGTGTCAGCATGTATACTATGTGCTTTTATGCGCCTGATGCAAAAGAATAGGTTTCTTGCCATACCAGTGAGTAAATGAACAAACTTCAGGATGATTAAACTTGTCTACTTGTAAACAGTAATGAAAGCTGCTCTTGTTTTGGCGTGAATGAGTAATAATGTCTATGGTGGTCTTTTTTGTCATTGTTATGTGTGACACTAAAATTTTTGTTAGATGTCAGCCATAGATAGTACTCCTCTAACAAATGATCTTAAGGAAGCAAGTTGGAGTGGAAATTAAGTCTTAATTTGTCCCGACTCAGGGAAAATATATCACTTTATTGATTGTCCTTATCTCATGTCTATACATTTCAATGATCTGCTTGTGTTTCTGTTCCTTAAGTTTCATTCCCAATTTTGAAAGTGTATTTTGCATCTTCTTCTTCTATTCTTAGCTACTTATGTTTGATCATACCTTCCTTTGTTCTTAGCCTTGGCCTCAAAAATGCACAGAGATATAGGTAAACTGCAACTTTTTTTGGTGAAGTCCAAACAGTTAATGTCAATTTTTTGTATCAGGAATTTCCTGGACCTTTTCTTCTGTGATTAACTTTGCTGACTTTTTGTCAATAAAAGGATTTAAAATTTGTGTAATTTTATCTTGTATTCCATATCACATGCTTTTTATTATTATTATGCCTCCGCCATGGAGGGTTAGGGTCGTCAATCAGCCACAAATGCCGTTACCCCTACAGGATCTGACTTGTTTGCTGGAACTTTACCAGAATTTGTGTGTTTAATACCTATGATGAGTAAAACATCTGTTAAAACTTATGAGATTGTGGGGTCAAAGGTCCCGGTCACACAGAGTCATTAATGAAAATCTTGTTACTACTAAAAGGTCCCTGGTTTGATTTCAGTTGTGGGGCCACAAGTCCCTCTCATCATGGTTGCGTCAGGAAGGGCATCTGGTGTAAAATCTCTGCCAAGTTATCAATCTGACTTAATCCACCATGGCGTCCCCTTGAGGATAATACAAGGGAGCAGCCGAAGGTACATTGTGGGAGCTTCCTGAGCAGCTGGATCCTAGCCAAATTTTGGATACTAAATTATTTGCTGGGTAGATGATCTGGCAACATTTGAGGTCATCAATGAAAATACTGTTGCCACCACAGGAGCTGAAAAGACACCTCGATCCTTGTGTGGTTGATACCATGATGGGTAGAGGAACTGATAATTGCCCTCTTGCTGTGAGTCAGGATGGCCAGAAAAGCATGTTTGCTTACATACTGCAAAATAAGATCAGATTAGGGCATTCTAATGTTTTTTAATACTGCATACGTACTGTCCTTTTCTGGCACACTCACTAGCAAGGTACTGTAGTACAAGTATTGGAACATTCACTGTATTTGTATCCTAATATATCAGTTAAGCCCAGCTGTTGCACTTTACATACACAAATGTACTTTTCGACTGCTCACTTGTATTCTCCACCAAGGGGTCGCCACAGCCAAATTATGACTAATCCAAAAACAGATGAATGACAGCGTAGAGGCTTTGGCTATTCAAACCTAGTTTTTCTTCAGATAGATGATACTTTTTCAAGGATAAAGTTAAAAAGAACACGCTGAACAGCACGTAATTCTTTTTTTCAGAAATCTTTTTTATTAAAACAATATTATATAAAAAACAAGTCGTGTCACACAGTAGCTGGGCCTATCATCTAAATATCCACTCTGTCACACTCACATTCTGCTATCATAAACCCCTCACATACCATATAACAAAGGCACTCTACGTTCCATTTTGTTTTTGTTTTTTCAGTTGCTTGGGTTACTACATTATGCGCATGCAGCTATACCTGGTGGCAAATCAGTGTCATTTGGCTTTACACTGGCTACTGGTCCCATATGTTGCTGTGACAGAACTGCTATGCTGCCCTGTAGAGGGGACTGGAAGTGGAAATAAACTTGCAGATGCTGTGAAGGTCATTGTCCCTGCTGTGTCATCTTCAGGATCTGGAGCAGCAAACGCTGCACTTCTTCATCCATATGACCCTTTTGACAGAAAATTAAGGCGTCTTATTGTAATGAAAGGTAACTAATATTGAAAGCATCAGTTTGAGCTACAGTACTTGTATTTCTGTTATCGCTACTTTATAACTATGAACAATAACATTTCAGATGGAAATATTTTACTCTTTAATGTTTTACAAATTATCTGGTGAGCTCATTAAATATGATGTAGTCTTCATCCCCAGTGTGAAAACAGTGCATAGAAGAGAAATCAGAATCAGAATACTTTATTAATTGCCAGGGGGGAAATGTTACAACCTGTGAATATACAACTGAACTTCTGACTTGGCTGGCACATTGGTAGATATACTAGAAACAAGACATTTGCCACAAACTAGTCATTAGGACATCATAGGGAGACATCAAGAATAATCCATGTGTCCCTACTTGCTAAGAGCATTAAAGGTAATCAACAATGTAGCCAGCTCAACAATTTACAACAATAAATTACACAGAGTACGGCAAAGGGCAACAGCAAATGTTTGCACCTTAGTAGAGGCATATGATAAAACTGTTAGAAAAAAAGCAATTTGAGCTCCTTTTTTTTATTTTGCTAAACCTCGTCTGAAATTATATCCACTTTGCTAAGCAGAGATGGCAGATAGATCATTCTTATCTTCATTCTCTTTTCCCAAACTAGAAAAACTTGAGTTCACAGTCCAGAAAGCTAAACTAAACAATGACAATCATAATGATCTTTGCTAAATCAGGCTCCCCAAAACTGAAAAAGCCAACACAACGGGGTCAACACTTATGTATACAGGTGGTCCTACTTATATAAAGATGTCTGTGGGCTGATCTTGAGCAGGGAATGAGCTCAGCTCAACAAATCCTAATTTGTGTGTATGTGTGCACCCAACTGACCTGTACAGCTGCCAGTAAATGTGAGCGGTATACAGCCACAACGTGTTTGTGTTTTCTCTCCCAATCCTAAAAAAAGTGAAGACCCATTAGGTGAGCATTATATGCAAGTTTGACTAAAATCTGACCAGCATTCTTAGCAGTAGTGATTCTTGTGAACATGGTGAAGTGCCTGTAAAAACAACACATGTGGCCATAAATGCAGTCTGGGTGTAGACCCACTAGATGACCATTGTATGCAGGTTTTATTAGGACAAGAAGCAATTCTTGTGAATTATAAACAGATGGACGCCTTGCTATGGCATTAGGTAATCAGTCATTTTGCCAGATGAGGTAAATATTACTACCATGTGAACAACAGCATACATATTGTTTGGTCATTTTCATTTTGGATATGATTTCTCACGTAATCCAATGCATGACTAATCTCAACTCTGTGCTCACCTGGAGCTGTTGAGTGAGTATGGCAATCCTGTTCTGCAGTGCCATTTGCTGTCCAGGGTTACCATGATGGGTTGATGAGGAGGAAGAGGTGATGCCAAGAGGAGGTGAGAGAGAACCCAGGGCCTCTTTTAGCCGGAACACCTCCTTTGATAACTCTGTTATCTGCACACATTACACATGTCATTTTGCACAACCATTCTTCAAGAGCAGCTATGAACTTTGTGAACAGCTGATCTCTCACCTTGCGGTCCTTCTCCTTCACCAGGTTCTGGGATTCCTTGATGTCCTTATGAAGCTCCTGGATGTGGCTAGACTGGGCCTGTAGTTCAGCAAGTTGTTTCTGAACTGTGGCCAGCTGTGACTCTGCAACCTGCCGCTCACTCTTGTTGAAGAGTGCCTCCCTCTGTACCTGGAACACCTAGAGTATACCAGTAACACCAAGCGTTTAATCCTGTCACTATAAAAGAAATATATTATCTTGGATAATATATTAGATATAATATTATTTATACCAAAATTGGGAAATTCTTTTGGTGCAGCAGTAAAAATTGAGTTAAGCACAATATATAACAAATACCTAAAATAACTAAGACGTATAAGATATTTTTGGTCATACTGTACTCAATTTTATTAACTTGCATGCCATTCTACTTTTTTGAATTATACAGAAAGTTGTTGGGTTTAACTTAATTTTTTGGAGTAAGGACATATAAAATATTAGTTATGTGAAAGAAGTGTATCAGTAAGAACATATACAAAGGGATCACTGAAACAGAAAGAAGTACTGAAGAGGGGAAGTAATAGACATGAATAATGTAGAGGCAGGAACAAGTCCTTCATGCAACACAGCTCGCTTTGTATCAAATGCAATAAACTCTACTTTGGCTTTAGATGGCATTTAAAAAGTGACGGCAGACACAATATAACATGAATATACAGGTGCACAGACCTCAGTGCAGGTCTTTTCATGTTTACGAGTGAGATCATTGAACCGGGCCGTGATGGCGTTGATCTCAGCCTGCAAAGAGATCCGCAGGGCCTCATGGTCCTCCTTAGAGATCAGACCCTGTTCTGCAGCCTTCTGGGATTTCAGCTCTCTCAATTCTATCTCCCTCTCACTCAGAGCATCCTGAGCTGCTGCTGCACTGCTTTCACTGGCCTGCAGGGCATGCTGGAGCTCTGTCTGTGAGACAAGAAGCCCAAATTAACTGATGAGTTATAACGTTCTGACAATCTGAATGTTAAAAGCAAACTTTCAAAAACATACTCTGAAGGGAGATGGAAATACATTGAGTTATTTTTACATAATTTGTTATTTGCGTGTCTTGTTGAATATGACATACTTCCCTGAACAAGGGATCTGGGACCATTTTGATAAAAAGTCTGTATTAAATTAAGAAAACCGGTGTGCAGGAACATGTGGATATATGGAGTTACAAGCAGGAGAAAAGTCAACTAAAAGCAAACATGCATAATTCTTACTTCTCTCCATGGCTCAATACACAATTTATTAGAGTAGCTGTAAGCTGTTCCCATCTCATGTAATAAGCCATGTGATATTAAGGGTTTGATTATGTTCTGTTTCTTTTTCATTACAAGGCCTTGTATCATTCAGGACCTTTGATAATCATTCAGCCTCATACTTCAAATAAACTTCAATGATTTTCACAATGAATGAGCTGTGTAGATTTTGTCCCCCATCACTTACAGTAAATTTGCTTTATACAGGGATCCCTTGGAGCAAGACAAGAGGAACTACTACAAAAAATGATCATTGTATATTGGGCATTTGAGTTATGTATTTTAAGATGCTGAAAAAAAATGTGTCCTTTAAATTCAGTGGAGGCAATGATTTACTTTCCAGTTATGAACAAGGCCTATCCTCTGAATCTGACCCTCATGGTTTTGATAAATTTGTCATTAAATCCTATATTTAAACCCTATATTTAAAAAGAGCCCTGACTTCTCAGCTTCTTTTAAACTCTTATTTTATTTGAAAATTCTTACTGACCTTGACTTTCTCATGCTCCTCTTTTGGAATAGCATCCTGCATGGCCTGCAGTTTAGCCTCTAGTGAGGCAGCGTGCTCCTCAGCATGGCCCCGAAGGGTTTTCTCTTCTTGGAGCTCCTGCAGTGTCTGAGCTAGCTGCTCTGATACTGCAGACAGTGCCTCTTTATGTTTTGCAAGTGGCACAGCGTCTCTCAGTTGTAGGGCGTCCTGTGCCCGGCTCTCCCGCTCTGCACACAGACAGTCCAGAGCCTGAGCTGCTTCCTGCCTGGCCACTTCGAGTTCTTCTCTCACTGCTGCCAAGGTGCGTCTGGAGTGCTCTGATTGGACGGAGGCATGATTATTCACACAAAACACCTGAACTATATGAAATAATTACAATAGCTTACTATTTCAACAAAATGATACTGCAGACCTGATATTACTGAGGGCTCTGAGCTCTCTGAATGCTCTTCCTCCTCTTCTTCCTCTTCGTCATCTCCGCGTGGTGGAGGTCTGAGTCTCTCCAGTTCCAAGAGGGCATCATTGAGCCTTCTAGCCACATCTGCCCTCTCCCTTGCCAGCTGCTCACACTGAAGCCCTAGAGTCACCTGCACCTCCTCCAACTCTGAGCGTGGCACACATTTTCTCAGTTCTCCCTCTAGCTCGCTCAAACGCTCCTGAAGACGACAGACCTGGTCTACATCTCCTGCTCCTCGTCCCTCTTTCCCTGATGTCCTGCTCTCTGCCAGGGCTGCCTCCAACACAGTGACTTTTTCGCGCAGGCACTTCAACGTTTCCGTCTCTACTCTTTTGTCTTCTTCCTCCTCTTCTTCTTTAGTAGACTCTTTCTGGGCCAGAGCAGCCTGGAGTTCCTTTACTTTCTCTGTCAGCTGTTTGATTATGTCACTGTCCGGACTGCACTGGCCCCCAGCCTCACCCTGTCTCTTAGCAAGCTCCTCCTCCAACTCTGTCACCCTGGCTCTCAGCTGCTGTGCCTCCTGGCTCGGGCCCTCCTCTGGAGCCCCAGCACCTGCTGCAGCAATATCCCCTTCACCGCACTCCACTGAAAGCACCCCAAGGCGCATCTGCTCCTTTAGCTCCTCCAGCTCAGATTTGGAAGAAGCCAACTGCTCCTCTAGCCCATGTAGCTTCTCCTTCAGAGCTTCTGTACCTTCTGAATCTGAATCTGCAGCTCCTTCCTGAGCTTTCTCATCACTTCTGTTTCAAAATAATACAAGGATTATCAGCTGTTTAAGGAATTTCTTGAAGTTAAGAAAATTAAGAGACCTCTAAAATCAGAGGGAAAACCATTCATTTTGTTCGCTCTGAGATCATTTAGTCATCATCATAGAAGATAAAAGAGCAAGCAAAATTCTTATAGCTTCATAAACAAATTCTATTAACTATTTATCCTTCATCAAATGAAATATCAATGAAAATAGTTCTTTGTCAAATGAAATGGCCAGAGCTCAGCCAGTATGCCTCCACCTTAAATATGACCCTGTGTGACCGTGGCCTTTGACCTCAAATCTCATAAATGTTATCTGACGTTATGTTCTACCTATCATAGGTATTAACCACACCAAGTTTAGAAAAGAACCATCAAACAAGTCAGCTCCTGTAGTGGTGAATGCTGTAGTGGTCCGATGGACAGATACACAGATGCACAGACCTCAAAATGGTTATCAAGTCTTCTACCCATCCTAGTGATTAACCATACAAGCACTGGCGAGGATCTAGAAGCCCATTCAGCTCCTATGGTGGCAAGGATATTTTCAGTGACAACCCCATGTCACATTGACCTTTGACCCCCATAGTAATTAAGTATAAAAAATTTGGCTAGGAAACAGCTCGCCAGTAACTACTATGATGGTAACAAGAATTTTATTAATGACTCTGTCTGACTTTGACCTTTATAAATGTTATTATATCTTCTACCCATCATTAAGTATAACCCATACAAAGTTTGGTAAAGATCCAGTTCCTGCAGTGGTAATGACATTTGTAACGGACAGCTGGATGGAAATACAGATGGACAGCCCGAAAACACAATGCCTCATAGAAGTGTAGTAATATTTAATAATAATAATAATAATAATAATAATAATAAAGTTGAGAAACAGATTCATCATTTCAGCATATTATTTATAATACATGCTGTTTTGCTTCACTGCATGCATGACTTTGTTTTCATACTTTTCAAAAGAAAAATAATATACCTGGTGTAGCAGTAGTCATGAAACCATGTGTCATGAACACACAATTTGAAAATTATCTCTGAGTAAAGGATAAGTCTTACTGTGACTCCTAATGGTACTGCTATTAATTATAAAAATGAAGTAATCTTACTGCTGCTCTGCCACACTGGAGGCCTCTTCTGAAGCCTGGGTCTGAGACATGCGCTCCTGAAGGGCTTCAAACTCTTTTCTCAAGGTCTCATACTGAACAATAGGGACAAAGTCTGGACTGGAGGTCTGCATGTCTGTGTCATCCTTCTCAAACATCTCCAACATCTGTACACAAAGAGAGGTGAAAACATTGCAGTTTATGGAAGTTAACACACCATTTGTCTGCAAGCCCAATAAAGTTAAAATTGCACAGAAAATTGAGGTACTGTCATTAGAGTAAACTAAATGGTTTGGTAATACAGTGAGTATTATGTATGTTTGCATGTATGTATGTATAGATTATTTGTAGGCGTGTACTGCAAATTCAGTTCAACTATTTTATTTAAATCTTTTTCACTGAAGAAACAGATGTACATTAGCTAGTTAGAATTTCACTTCTATAACACAAATGACGAAAAAAAAAAATGACCCAGCTCAATAAGAGATATCCCGAGTTTTAATCACCACATGAGATGAGCATCAAAAACACTAGTTCCAACATTTTGGGAATTTTCACCGTGAAAACCTTCCCGCCTAAAGAATTCTTTCAAAGCCTTCATCCCCCAGTTTTATTCTCAATATCTAGGTCAACAATGTTGATCTTACCAGAGATAATTTTCCTGGATTTGGCAAGTTTCCTGTAGAGCCACAGAAGACAATGTAGAATAATTTTAACAGGCTAGAAACTTACCTCTATATATATATATATATATATATATATATATATATATATATAGAGAGAGAGATCCTGTCACCTCTTTAATTAACAGTAGCCATTTTCTCCCCACCAACATTAAAGACCACAATCACAATAGAAGGTTATAATTATAGCTTACTTCTTTTGTTCATAACAGACTCCATCTTGTTGCCCTCACATCAGACCTAAGAGTTCTTGCTGTCTTTCACACAGCAGCCAGATGTAAAACTTACTTTCATGTTTCCAGCCGTGAATGAACAACCACAACATAACGGAATGCTTCAAACAAACTTCAGTGTTAATACGCTCTGATTACTTCAACCAGTATGACCCAGTCATAGCAGAACGCCTGCAAAATGCCTCCATGTCTGCATCTGATGCTGTTCTGTTCTATTTATACTTGCATGAACACAACTGCCTTGGTGCATTAGTGTACCAGAGTGTAGCGTCCTAAAGTTTAAGTGGTCATGACTAATGTTTCAATGGGGGGCACTCAGCTACTCCTGAAACACAAGCTTCATCTTCTGCAAGGGAACCAATTAATAATCACTTCAGTGCCAGCTTATCCCTGGTACATAATGCGTGCATTAGAATCATGCACTTGTGCATGTGTGAGAGTAGTGGCTTATTCATTAGCACTGTATTTATGCATTTTTAGTGTTTCACCTAACCTGCACTTTCAGAATGAGTTCAGCATTCTGTGAATTAAGTTCCTCTATTTGTTTACGCAGCTCAGCCATACTTCCTGGGTCTGCAGAGGCAGGGGAGGGGCTGGCTGAGTCAGTTTGAGAGGTGACCTCATCCTGAGCAGGAGAGGCTCTGGAGCGCTTGGACAGCAGCTTTTCTAGAGTGAGGGTTCAAAAGAAATGATAACAAAAATAAATCATGACATGACATGACAGATGCAAGAATACCTAAATGGTCCAGCAAGGACACAGGCATGGACACACATGCATGCAGTTCAGAAATAAATGGATCGCATACCTGGGAAGTCCAGCATTTCATCCATGTCCTCAGAGTCACTGGCCCCAATACCATGGCCCCCCTTCAGCTCCTCAAGCAGTTTGTCCCTCTCTGCTTCTGCTTCCTCTAGGCGTTTCTTTAGTTGAGAAAGCTAGTGCGCATTTACAAACATAAAATTTGCCACTGTAACTGCTGGATCTTCACTCTTCACAAACATATCATCAAGGTTTTGTTCATTATAATTGTATACAGACAGTGAACTTTGAATCATTAAAGGTTGAAATAAAATCAGTGAATGCGTGCAGAACAGTAAGGCAATTACTGTTCAGTACCTCCTCCAAGGCAGAGAGGGCACTCTGCTGCTGCTGTTCCAAGGCTTTGATCTTCTGGAGAAGACGGCCTCTCTCCAATCGCAGCCGTCGAATCTCCTCAAACACCTCCTCATCTTCTGCCTAATCAATAAATGTCAAATATGTGAAAACAGATCACACCTTTTAAGATACGATTGAAGGAAAATATCCAGAACAGCCAAACAAAAACCAAGATTGCAGCGCTAACCTGGGGTGATTGCTGAGCTTCTTGAGGCTGAGGAGAGGGAGAATTGGGCTGGGACTGAAGGGGCTCAGGAGACTGGGCAGCGGGAACTGGACTCTGGGACTGTGGAGAGGGTGGCAAACCTTGGATCTTTGAGAGTAAAAGAAAAGAAAAAACATTACAGAAATGGTCCAGTTAATCTCTTGAGAAGCAATGTGGTATATGTTACCACTGTACAATTAGCAGGAATAAAGACACCTGCTAATTTTTCAGGCTCTCATTTGGAGATATAGACTAGAAATTTCAAGATAAATTTCAGAATAATCTTTTTATTCCCCTGGTTTTATCTGATCTAAAATTACAAGTGAAAGAAATCTTGGGTTTAATATTTCACAGCTAATATACAGATTATTGTATAGATAATACTGTATATGCTGACAACACTGAACACACGAATGCATCCTGTCCACTAAAACTTTTCTTACAATACCTGCAGTGGAGAGCGGGGTGGTGGAGGAGCTTTTCGTTTGCGGGGGGTAGTCCCCCCTTGCACGGATGAAGCACCTGAGGGGGTTTGAGAAGGCTGCGTGGGGGTGAGAGGATGGTGACAAACAAGCAAATATCAAGGTCAACTAAAATAAAAAGGAATATGGAGGAAACCAAGATAAGACAAAAGGTCGGCAACAAAGGGGAAAGAAAGCCAACAAAAAGTAAGCGGCACAAAAAAACAATGACCTCATATTGGAAAACATGCACAATATGATTGCCAAAGTGAGCCATGATCTCATTTATGGAAGGAGTGATACAACACAAAGCTATGCAACATTACCTCCTCGCCTGCACCCTCAGAAACTACGTACGCACAAAGAAAGAAACACATTAAAACACTCAAACCTCTTCAGCACAGAGGTTCAGAAAGCAGCCACAAGCATGTGGGCTTAAAATATATATGCACCATGTCTTGAACTCACCATTTTAATATGAATTATACATAGGTGGTATTCATGTATCATGTAATAAATGTATTAAAATCTCTCAAATTACAGAAGATAACCTAATGTGGTCAAGCATCATATGTTCACCAAATCCTCTCCATCTTTTCAGCCAGCTAAACATCTGCTTTCCATATAGCCTATCAGCAAACCCTTTGTTGGGAGATAAAAGTGGAATCAGCCTTTTTATAAAAAAAAGTTTATATGCCACTTTACACCCAGCTGTCCTATTATAGTTGTTTCCTGGGGGGCAGTGAGACAGTCAGGATCTGAACATCACAGCAACCAACAGAAGCAATACTCTGGGTCTGATTATCTGTAGGATGTTGCTGGCATGTGTTAAAGTAGGTATGACTAATAACAATCTGAGTGATCATCTTTTGACCATTTCCACAGTCTCAATATTTTTGACTACTGAATCAAAAGTGCTGAAACTGTGAGAAAGGCCTTTTGAGGCCTCAGAACAAAAGCAAGTAGAAACACTTCTGAAAAAAACCAGGCCTCGTGTGCTACCTGGAGATACTCCATCCTGCAAGATCTGAATGATGCGATGGTTGCCTGTGGTTATGCTGTAGTCGTTAGCTTTGTTTCCAAGGCTGTCAACCAGCTGTGTGTTGGCCCCGCCTCTCAGCAGAGCCTCTACAGTCTCGACACTGTCACTCTCACAGGCCAGCATCAATGCAGACCTGTGACTCAAGACAAAATAAAAGTACAGTACTGTGGAAAAGTCTTGAACTGCCCTTCATTTCTTTACATTTTTCTTCCAAGAAGCCAGACTTTCTTGTCACTTAATAGTTCTCTAGGCTTTCTGAAGGTCTTTTAAAGTTTTTCTTTAGATATTAGCTGCTTTTTCACTCTTTTTCAGTCCAGTTGCTGTACCTGACCATTTTCAGAGGAATTTTTGTTTGTTAAGCCGTTTAACACTAACTTATAATCTGTATCTAAAAGTCATGTCCTTAAGAAATGACTAAGGACCTGAGAGATGCATTTGGCTCTTCAGTTGATCCATCTACTGTTTGCCAAAGCCTTATCAGAAATGGTCTCAGTGGAAGGGTGGCTATCAAGAAGCCATTCTTGAGAAAGGGCAGCAGGGAGAAAAGACTGAGGTATGCCAAATTACACAAGAACTGCAATAAAAATCAGTGGGAGCAGGTCTTATGGAGTGAAAAATCCAAATTTGAAAATTTTGGTTAAATTTTTCATCCATATGTGCAGAGGTTAGAAAAAAGGTACAGCAGTGAGTGTCTATATACATCAGTATAACATGGTGGAGAGTCTGCCGTAATTTGGGGTTGCCTTTCAGCCAGTGGTGATGGTGATCTTGTTAAAACTGATTATGAATGCAGAAAAGTACCATCAGATTATGATGCATCATGCATATCATCTGGAAAGCATCTGACTGTCAACAGCTTCATTTTTCAACATGACAATAATCTCAAACACAGTGCCAATATGGTAGCCACCTGGATAGAAAAACACATAGAACACTACCAGTCATGGACTGACCTCCCCAGAGCTTGGAATTCAACATTATTGAAGCAGCATTGGACTATCTTAACAGAGAAAACAAAAGGTAGCAAACATCCAAAGAAGAGCTTTGGAACGTCCTTCAAGGAGCTTAAAGAGCTATTCCTGAAGACTACCTAAAGAAATGACAAGAAAGCTTGCCTGAGAGTGTTCAGGCTGTGTTGAAAAATAAAGGTGGTAATAGCAAATTTTGACTGCCAAGCTCGTTAGAATAGTACACACTCTGTTTTATCCTTATGAACTATATTTCCATTTAGGTTTAACATGTTTCCATAAGTTGTTGTACTTCGTTCCCATTTTCCTAGCAAAATACACAGAAACAAGTGGTGGCTCAAGACTTTTTCACCGTGCTGTACAAGGTAATACAAAATTAAATACAATGTGAAATGTAATACAAACAAAAATGACCAAAAGTACAGAAGTACTGGAGGATAACATGGTATATTCTTTCCAGGCTTTCACTTAAATATTCTACAGCGATACAATGTTTGGCATGTCAATCTGCAAAAATGAATTATGTTAAAAAGAAAATATTTTTTCATTCTGATCAGTTTCCAAATATATAAATCAGGTTGTGTATGGAACAAATTGCAAAACACTTTCTTCAGTGTGAAACAAGGATACAGCAAGAAATAACTGTCTTTTCCTTTGTTAATTTTAACCAGAGGATTGTTCTCTAATAATCCTCTCCAAGGGCCTAGCTAAGGCCAAACTAAAAGCTGTTGCCCCCAGCTGGAAATCCTGACCTGCATCCCTCCAAATCTCTCTCAAGTACACCCAGCTACTGGAGTAATTCTGTGGGAATCCTGTCTACATTCTGACTCAGACTGCTGTGAAAGTAATCCTGAAGATGATTTTTGGTTGGTCCTAGCTGTTTAATGCCCCTGTCTGCCTCTGCAAGATGCCAACTACCCTGACGGTTTCAGTCATTCCAGTTCTTGACTGGTCCTAACCCAGCTTAAGACAGCAATATGCTATAAATCAACCTAATGACCTTGTTATGCAAAGATGGCAGAGAAATGCACACAAACACTCGTTTTATGAAAATTACAATCCAAACAGATAGGAGCAGTGCTTCTTGTGAAAATGGAAAAGCACCTGTGAAACAACAAACATGACCTTGAACATAATTTCAGTGAAAAGTTTCATTAAAATCTGACCAATACTCTAGGAGGAGTAGCCATTCTTGCGAAATGTGGACAGATGGGATGGATGGATGGATGGATGGATCACTATGGCATTAGCTCATCAGATGAACTAAACATGTTTGAGCACTTCCATCCTGATTCTCAGCGGGCTGGGGTGCAGGTGGCTCAGGAGGTAGAGTGGGTCATCTTCCAACAGTAAGGTTGGCAGTTTGAGCCCCAGCTTCTCCGTCTATATGCTGACACATCCTTGGGCAAGACCTCCGAATTACTCTCGATGTGTGAATGTAGTTAAAAAGCACTTAAAGGAATAGAATAAAGTGCTGTATGAATGTGAGTGAATGGGTGAATGAGGCCTGTAGTAAAAAGTGCTTTGAGTGCTCAGAGAAGGAAAGTGCTATATTAGTACCAGTCCATTTGCCATCTAGACATGTAATGCAGTGCTATTCTATTAAACTCACCATCTCCACTACTTCCACCTCTGCATCCAGTCGCAGGTGATAAAGGAACATCTGGAGGTCTTTCTTCATTTGGATGCTGTTGTCATCCATCTGGGCTACGGTGAAGATGCGCATCTTACACTTTCTCCACACCTGGAGGAGAGAAAGACGCCGTTCTTATGGAAGAGCTGGAGACAAAACATGGTAAGCAGAATGGGGCAGGAGGGACAGATGGGTGTGAAAGAAAGGTTCTGGGTGCGTCTATGAAGAAAGCAAGGACACGACTGTTGGGGTTAAGGTGGATTCCAGAGTAATAGCAATCCAAATAAACCAACCAACCTTGTGTTGTCGCAGCAGGAAGGGCAGCAGCATCAGCATGCCTCCGTCATGAACCACCCACCACACATCAATAGTGCCCTCCCCGAGGCGGTCCTGGTTGGTGGGGAAACTGTCCACATTCTTAGCCACAAGTAAGGCCTGATGGGCTGCTGTGGTCTCCCGGACTGTCTCTGGATGAATAGAAGAAAGAAGTCACAAATCATCTTGTGACATTAAGTCACTGTCATTGTGGTGGAATCATTTCATATGCAGCTGACCAAATCTGCCACATATGATGCGTTATCTTTATGTGCACTGCATTTCCGTAGATTCTTTTAATGCTCCTGATTTTGTAGTTTTCCACCACAAACATGCTTATACATACACATATTCATTCTGAATCATCTCCTGCACTGTACCTATGAAGTTCCTCCATGACTGTGGGTCATTGGACTGTTTCCAGGTTCCAGGCCAGGCCATCAGGACTGTGTTGTGCTTCATTCCTCCCAGGCCCGCAGACTGGATGAGGTGGGAGACACCATCTCTAAGGTTTGAAGACACTACAACATGGCAGAATCCCTTGGTACGTTCCGCTGACATGGAGGCCTTGATGTTCTGGAGAGATAAAAAGAGAGCATAAAAAAGACAAAAAAAAAGAGTGTAAAGGAGAGTAAAGCTGATTTGTTACTAATGCAGGACCGACTGAGGAGAAAATATGACTTTATGGAGAAGATATCATGGCAATGCAAAGGTAAAGGTTCCCTGCTTAGCTAAAATAGCACTTGACAAAACCTATAATTCAAAATTACCTTTGGCACCATCATTCATATTCATTCAGGATAATGTGCACTGATGCATCCGAACAACAATGGATAATCTGAATTGATTGTGCTTCTGCGCATGACTGCTGGACAGAAAATGTTATTCGCTGATTAACAAAGCTTCTGTGGATAAAGGTAAAATCAGGTTGAATGGATCATGTAACTTGCATAATATGGCCAGTAGGTGGCAGAGTTTACATGCAGTCAGGAATGTGAAAAACACCTAACCCTGTCTGCACAGTGCGGCTGTGAATCTGAAGCACTTTTTAAAAAAGACACGTGGCTCATTTGATTTTGACTAACATGCTTAGTTTTCAGTGAACAGATAATAAAACCAGCAGCACGACTGGAATTTTGTTGGTGCTTATGACAGTGAAACGCCACTTTCCCTAGAGCAGGGTCGAGGAGTGAACAGCAGTGGGGATAATCAACATGAATGACAATATACACTCAAAGGCCACTTTATTAGGTATACCTGTTCAACTGCTTATTAACGCAAATATCAAATCAGCCAATCACATGGCAGCAACTCAATCCACTTAAGCATGTTGACATGATCAAGACAACCTGCTGAAGTTTGAGTGTAGCAGACAGGCTGGTGTGAGGTCTTGTTGATGTCAGAGGTCAGAGGAGACTTGCCAGACTGCTTTGAGATGACAGGAAGGCAACAAGGCAACTCAAATAACCGCTTGTTATGACCAAGGTATGCAGAAGAGCAAGTCTGAATGTTCACGTCAAACTTTGAAGCGGACTGGCTACAGCAGCAGGAGACCACGCCAGGCGCTGCTCCTGTCATTTAGGAACAGGAAACTGAGGCTACAGTTTGTAAGGGTGCACCAAAACTGGACAACAGAAGACTGGAAATGCACCTGGTCTCCATTTCTGCTGCAACAATTTGATGATGGGCTCAGAATTTGGCGTAAACTACACAAAAGCATGGATCCATCCTGCCTTAATGCACCATCTCACAAAGCTCAAGTCATCTCAAACTGGTTTGTTGAACATGACAAACCAGATCCGATTCAAACACAGCAACTTTGAGGTGTGGTTAAAGAGGAGACTGGCATGATGGATGTACAGCTTACAAATGCACCATCATGTCAATATGGACCAAAATCTCTGCAGAATATTTCCAGCACCCTGTTGAATCTATGCCATGAAGAATTAAAGCAGATCTGAAGGCAAAGGGGCTCCAACCCAGTACCAGCGAGGTGCACCTAATAAAGTATCCGGTGAGTGAGTGCACTCCCACCATACCTGCTCAGCCTTCTTGGCCTCTGAGTCTTTAGTGAGGTAGGTTCCTTCTAAAACATTCCCCACTATTGTCAGGCCTTTCCCTGCTTTCAGCTGGGTGGTAAGAGACAGCAGGCGAGGGTGCTTCACTCCTTGGTCCGAGTCCAGGTTCAGGAGCACCAACAACTGAGGCCTGGACACAACACGAGGACAAAGCAGGAAGAGAAAAAGTCAGCTTTCATTTCTTGTAAAGAATTACACAGTTAGTGTGCGTACATTCAGTGAAACTAAAAAGATGAGGCTTATGACCCTCTGAAGTAACAGCTGTGTATGAAGAAAGCTACTGTTAGAGTTGGTATGGCAGCATTAGCGTATTACTGCTTCTCACTCACTGAAGATAAAGAAAAATACTAAAAAAGCAGCTGGCTGTCCTGTCATAACTAGAAGCAGCAGACCCCCAAGAAGAGTCTCCACTGGTGTGGAAAGAAAGTCTACACGGTCAGTCAGCGTGAGTCTCTGTACAGTATGAAGGCTTATCACCCTGTCCTGTCAGATTAGGTAGAGAACCAAGAGATTAATCAAATTCATCCTCTGCATCTATTCTCGTCTCGCTATTGTCCACCACAACAATGACAGGTGCCCTCTCAGACACACACACACACACACAGACAGATGCCTCATATCCCATACCTCCAGTTCTTGGTGTGAGGTGGAGCGTCCTCCAAGCGGATGAGGGCATAGCGGGCTGCATTCAGGGAGAGGCCTCGGATACCGTCACCCCATTCCTTCTCTGCCCTGGTAAGGTGAACAAAGGAATGGAAAGCAGTGTATGGACCTCAGAGGTCTTCCTCATTCATTTCGGGCTGTGAGAGGCACAGCGGGGCTCATATACACGCAGTTTATTTGTGGCAACATGACGACACTGTCGGTAAGTAACTTACTGTAACACGATGCATGCAAAAAAATAAATCACTTCCAGCATAACGTAGTCTTACCCTCGGTATTCAATGTACTTGTAGATGCAGCCAGCGATGGCCATGGCAACAATAGCGTAATACCAGGACGAGATGAACATGAGAGCAAGACACAAGCTCATCCCCAGGAAGGACAGAGTCCTGCAGGAGGGACAAAAAACACTTTATATCTGCTCATCCATTTATAGAACTCATTCAGATTTTCTGTGCATTCGTGGAAATGTCTTAATGAACTGAAAACAGTCCACGAGAGGCTTAGAACACAATAGAACAATTAAATCCACAGCTAACAATAGTGCTGTTCTCCATTGTCCTCAACCTGTGCTGTGGAACTAATCTCAGTAAATGGATGTGGCCCTGTGGTTGTGAAGATGTTGGTATGTGTGCGATTCCTGCCACATGTCCTCATGATCACCTCAATCTAAAGAGCACCTTTCAACAGAAAGGTACGTAGTACTACAGGCATTATAGTACACCTGCAATGACGTTCATCACCCACCAGTGGTAGTACTTGAAGCGTGGTCTCCAGTTGGGCGTTCGCAGTAGGGTCTGCACAGCACAGGCCAGGTTCACAAACAGGTAGCACATGAGGAAAAACCTGAGGGAGGAAGACAAGCCAAAAAACACATCTCACTTCTCAAATAATAAATATCCACTTCATTGTAAGTGGCTTCAACAAAAGGGTTACTTGAGGGATCACAGGCTTCATCTGCTGAGCTGCTTCTATGGAAGGATATCATTTAATACTCCTACAGATACTGACATTGAGAGGATCGGAGCCACAGAGTCCAGGGAAGCAATGAGGATGCCGATCTCACAAATCCCAGCAGTCAGCAGCAGAGCCCAGGTGGGTTCTCCGTTAGCTTTCCCATGACCGAACACCTACGAGCAGAAAGAGGGGAGCGTGGATGTTCAAGCACAGCGGGATAAAAATTGCTTGTCTGTTATTTGAGTGCAGTGTTTGGACCCAACCTGTAGGAAAGGTACGATGCCATCTCGTGCGATAGCCTGCAGGAGGCGAGGGGCGCCAGTTAAACTCTGCAAACCCGCCCCGCAACACGAGAAGAACGAGCCAATCACAATAACCCAAGGAGAGGGCCACGACAGGGTGCCTATAACCAGGTTCCCCTTCACAGAGTCACCAAATCTGCAATGCAAAAGCAATCGTGATTAAAGAGATCATAAGCTGGTTGCATAAGTGTGCACACCCTACAAGCAATACTTTGTTTAAACACTTTGTGCTTTAATTCCAGCATTCAGTCTTTTAGGGTAGGAGTCTGTCAGCATGACTTGGCAATATTTGCCCACTCTTCCTTGTAAACGTGCTCCAAATCTGTCAGATTGTGAGGGCATCCCTTGTGCAAAGTCCTCCTGAGGTCACCCCACAGACTTTCAGTTGGATTTAGGTCTGGGATCTGCCTAGGGCATTCTTCTGTTGATTTGGATGCATGTTTGGGATCACTGCGGTGCTGAAAGCTAAAATTCCTCTTCAGCTTCAGCTTACTAGCAGACATCTGAAGGTTTTCGGCCAAAATTGACTGTATTTGGAACTGTCCACAAGTCCCTCCACCTTGATTAAAGCCCCAGTTCCCACTGGGAAAAAAAACAAAAAAAAAAAACAACCCAAAGCATGATGCTGCCACCGCCATGCTTAACTGTAGGTATGGTTTTCTTCTGGCTGTTTTTGTACCAAACATACCTTTTCTAAGTGTGGTCAGAAAGTTCAACCTTGGTGTCATCAAACCGTGACACATTTTCCCACATGCTTTTAGGAAACCTGAAGTATTTTTTTTTAAATTTAGCCAGGCCTGGATGTTTTTCTTTGACACTACCCCATAATACAGACATATGGAGAATCTGGGAGACTATTGTCACATGTTCAACACAACCAGCACTTGCCAGAAATTCCTGCAGCTCCTTCAGTGATGCTGCAGGCCTCTTGGCAGCCTTCCTAAACAGTTTTAGTCTTTTCATCAATTTTTGAGGGGCAGCCAGTTCTCAGTAACATCACTGTGGTTCCATATTTTCTCCACTTCTTGATGACTGTCCTCACTGTGTTCCATGGTTTATGTAATTTGTACTCTTCTCCTGACCGATCAATAAGAACAATAAGATCCCTTTGATGCTTTGTCAGCTCTCTGTGAACCACGGCTTTTACTGTAGGATGACACTGAGTAATTGTCAGGAAAGCAAAAGGTGCTTGAAAAATCTGGTGTTTTCACAGGGGTGTGATCACTTTCTATTTTCACTGTATGTATAGGTACATGTTCACATGTTCTCTTTGGAAGAAGAAAGTTGGCTTAAAGGGAAAGGAGCTAAAATGGCTGGTTTCAGACACTGGATTAACTGAGGTTCTTAAGAAATCCCAGTAAAAATACATAAGGATTATTTTGAACTGTAAATCACACAAAGCTACTCTAGCAGAGTCCACACAATTCAGAGTTTTATGGCTGCTGTGTTGCACTTCTTGCAGTGATTAGTGATTACAGTGAAGCATTAGACACACAAATGTTCATTTTCATTCATGAAAGTTGGTAGTAGAGTTTTAGTTTGTACAAAGGTTCTTGTAAAGGTGACGTTATAATATTAAGCATGTCCCTTGTGATAATTTTGCTAAATTATTCAAAGAGATCTATAGGTATTTTATCCATGTGGCTTTAGGAGGTGATTTTAGAGGAGAACCAAAACCTAAATGTGAATCATTTTTCTCTCCATTTTATTAGTAAAAAAACACATACATTAACACTTTGCACTGTATGTGCATCATAATGTTTAACGTGTTCAACTTTTACTTGTCTCGAAGCAGAACTCCCTCAATGCAGGCACCAAACAGAACCACACAGGTGATATCTGAGACGTGGTGTTCAGGAGCATAAACTGAGTCCACAG
The DNA here is from genome assembly GCA_015106775.1 of Etroplus canarensis. NCBI lineage: Eukaryota > Metazoa > Chordata > Actinopteri > Cichliformes > Cichlidae > Etroplus > Etroplus canarensis. The sequence goes on along the minus strand of VUQH01088496.1, from coordinate 1,675 downwards.
CAAAGTTTTACACAGGCCATAATGACTGGTGGTTGATATTAGTCTTCAATTCTTACATTAGTGGTCCTACCAATGACCTTAAAATATGGGAACTGCCAAGTTTAAGGATACAGATGATGGAAGTGGTAGTGATAGCCAGAATGGTCCCAATAGGAATGGACTTCTGAGCATCCCTCAAGTCACCTGAGCGGTTTGACCCAGCCATGATACCTGAAAGGGGAGGAGGTCGCACCAGAAAAACAAACGAGCAAGATTTAGAAATGCGACCAAAGTCTCTCTGCTCTCTCAGCTAAAATGGACATGGAAAACTGCCACACGTGCACAAAAAAGAATCAGTGCGCTGCTTTTAGTGCAGTCTTACCGGTGACAGAAGGGAAGTAGATGCCGACTAGCAGCGTGAAGAAGGTGGTGATATCGTTGACTACATAGGGCATGTAAACATCCTTGTCAGGGTCTCCCCCCTCAACAGACGCCAACTTACTCTTTTCCACCAACATGCCCTGAGGGCCGTATGATGACCACATGTTTTCTACAGAAGAGACAAAAACAGTAATTAATGCTCCAAATTACACAATGAGTTGTATAAAGCTTGGACAAACAGTGCGGTCCTAGGACGGACACAAGAAGTGATGCCGAGCGGCGAGTGCAGGGGCAGGTCTAAAGGGGGGCCTGGGGTGGCACTGATTCCATCTCTGAAATTTGATTTCGCCCTCTGGTGTTGTCCTTAAGAGGACACATTAAATCCATTTTTTTATTTAGTAAACATGAGCAAATTGTGTTATTTGTTTGCTAAAAGACTACAGTAGTTTAGGAGTGACTGGTGTTTGCATAACCCATCCGTACACTGGCGTTGAATATTGATTAAATGTGTAAGTAGACTCATAAACTAGTATTTCTGCTGACAGATCGAGATGGTGGCCAAGTTTAATTGTTTAGAAATCCACAGCCACCATGACACCTATCTAATCTTAAAAAGTGACTGACAGGTGAGCTACGGGAAAGCATGTGAGGGGTGAGGATGGGCAATTTGCATATTCAAGAATCAACTAAACAAGGCAAAAAGCGAAGAGTTACATCTGAGCCATTTTAGGGCATGAAAGGATCATTCTGAATTGGAAACATTTCTAAGTGTGTAATTCTGATGAACAGAAGTAGGTTGGAGGTTTTAATTTATGCCATCTATAAAAAAAGCAGAACGTCAACGCAGTAGCTCAGCCAGCTCACAATCCCTCACACTTCACTGGTTATTGTAATGCGTCTTCTTCTTCTTTCAGCTGCTCCCGTTAGGGGTCACCACAGCGGATCATCTGCCTCCATCCTACTCCATCACTCCTCTTCCCTCACATCAACCCTCTGCATGTCCTCCTTCACTACATCCCTCAACCTTCTCTGTGGTCTTCCTTTTCTCCTCCTGTCTGGCAGCTCCATCCTTTGTCCAATATATCCACTATCCCTCCTCTGAACATGTCCAAACCATCTCAGCCTGAACTGTCCCTCTGATCTACTCACTTCTAATCCTGTCCATCATGGTCACTCCCAGCAAAAATCTTAACATCTTTAGCTCTGCCACCTCCAGCTCCACCTCCTGTCTTTATGTCTGTGCCACCGTCTCCAAACCATACATCATAGCAGGTCTCACTACAGTCTTGTAAACCTTCCCTTTCACTCTTGCTGC
>VUQH01088495.1:7545-27325 GCA_015106775.1 Etroplus canarensis | reverse complement strand
TCCTCCCTCGGGGGGGGGGGGGGGGAGGGTTCATGCTTCCTTGGGCCTGCCAATATGCTGGGTGGGTCAGCCTGCGTCCGGTCGTCTGGCCCGGAGTTCGGGATCCTGATTCCCGCGGCCCCCTTGTCCCACAGCGGGAAAATTTGCATGGGTTCCAGCAGCATATAGACAAGTATGAAAATATCTACTATATATATATATATATATATATATATATATATATATATATATATATATATATATATGTACTTTGTTTTATTTTTTCTTATACTGACGCCTTGTCAGTTGATTCTGGACGTATCCCTATTTTAAGTAAGCTCATGAGTGACTAATATAATGGTCATTGTGACCAAACTCATGACCACTACACAAAGATTAACCTCTCGCCTCCTCTGCCACATAATTATGACATGTGTCTCACTTCAGTGACGGATTAAATACAACATCACCATTCAGACTGAGGTCACTTTGAAAAACACAAGGCTCAGATTTGGGACCACATATGAAAGTGGCCTGAATCACATTTGAAGGAAAAAACAAACAAACAAAAAAAACAGATTTGTACTGTTCAGACAGTCATAAAAGAAATCAGATATGAGTCACATATGGGAAAAAAATGGGATGTGGGCCACTTTTGCCTGCAGTGTGAAAACAGTCTAAGTGTTCTTTGACCAGTGGACTGTGATATTTCCACCCCTGCTTTTTGGAGGTTCTTCATGATGTTACAGACTGTTGCTTTGGGGTTTTTCTTTGCTCCTCTCACCATTTGTCTGCCATCAGTTGTTTTTGTTTTCCTGGGACCATTCACTTGATGTCTGTTGCTCAGTATATCAGTGGTTTCTTTCTCTTTCAGGACATTCCAAATTGTGGTACTGGCTACGCCCAATGGTATTGAAATACCTCTGATGTATTTTCCCCCTTTTCTCAGCTTCAGAACGCGATGCTTTTCTCCAACAGACAGCTCTCTGGTCTTCATGTTGATCTACCCTTCTTAATTACAAATTTAGTCTTCACAAGCGAAAGCCAAAGCTTAAACTGAAAGTAGATATCCAGGGTTATGATTTGACAGTCAGTCTCATATGACACACCTGGACAACAAAAACACCTGTTGCTTTTCATATTCCAATACTTACACCTACCTGAAAAACTATGTTATGCTCCACATTTGTTTTAATCATATCTAGATGTAAATACCAGGAAATAAAAGCTGAAAGATCTTTCCTTCCAGAAATGTCTTCATTGCAAAGTGAAAACAAATCAATTGGCTTTGCTGTGCCAATACTATTCAAGAGGTCAGTATAAGACAGTTTATTCTGCCACAGCCTATATGCCATAATAATATTTCCTAGATCAAAATACTCCTGATGATTTTAAGATACAACATTTTTATTTTGCACTTGCAGCTTCCTGTCTGTTCAGTTCCGTGTCTGGTGTTCTTTTGGTTTATGTAATGTTGCTCCTAGCAATTTCCCAGATTTTAAATTTGGGTATTTTAAGCTGACTTTTTTTGACAAAGCCAGGACCTGAAAACCAGTGAGTTCATAGACCATGACTGGCTCTAAACCAACAGAGTGTGAGCCTGAGGCCAAACCTGTCTGAGGTGAGGAGGAGACGTGGACAGAATCTGCCAGGCAGGCTTTTAGGCTGACAGCCATTAGCCAAACCAAACCCTGAGTTAATACGTTTGCAATGAGTTCTTAAAGACACAGTGTCGCAAGAGGGGTTTCTTCCGAAGAAGAGAAATCCAACCACTTGGGTCTTCAGGCAGGCTACAGCTCTCTCAGTCATGGAAAGTTATGGCAGTTTGGATCAGCAATGGTCCCTGGTCATGCAAGTCAAACAAAATTCAGCCAAGTGGTCTTAGTTTAGTAGATAGTTATTCAAAACATACATTTAGTTTGATTACTTTCCATGTTTACACAGCAAATCGCAAAACCGCTGTGGATTTAAGCTGTATATGAAATGATACATCATTTCTTATACTGTAGGATGCTGCTAGAAAACAGGAGTTATGTCTACTGTGTCCTGAACTTCTTTGTTTTCACTGGCTCAAAAACTTCCTTGGACATAGGCTCTATATTGTAATACAAAATCCTCAAAGTCCAGAGTGGAATTATTTCCAAATGTTTGCTACGTTCTTCATGAGGTCAGTGTAATTCCAAACCGTTTCTCTGCTCCCCATTTCTTCATTACTTCCCCCAGTCAAACAAAGCATACTCTGAGCTTCTCTCATGGTCTACCAAAGAATAAAAATGCAGTAAACAAATACATCAATAAAAGTCATGTAATCACTCAGAATCTGGAGAGAAATTCTCTCTAGTGCCATTTATGTGGGGTGAGTGGTTTTCTCTTACTTGTTCACCACGGTTCAACAATCCTGTTTGGATTAATAATATTCAAGAAAAATGTGGGGTTTTTGAGTGTGTGTTTTTTAACTTGCCCTGGATGCTCATCAATCTAAATTAATTGGTTTCTTACACACACTTGCAGTGTAGCACTGTGTGTGGGCCCAAATACTGTGAGGTCACAGCTCAAAAGCCCATAATCTGCAAGGTTGGAACACTTCATCATCCAGCACGTGTCCCTTTGGAGGTGGCTAAAGCCTTCAGCTGATGCCTTTCATTATAACCTCCTACAGCTCGACTTCTAATTTAATCAAAGAACAAATTCACAAGACTTTAGATTAACTTAACCTCATACAGATCCAGCATTTACTGCACTAACTTAGTGATATCCATCAGTAAAATATGTCTCCAACAAAATCTCCATATAGCTTGGTGAGGTCAATAATTATTTGCCTACAGGACAAGACATTACCAATCCATATAATTACTTTCCAGGTATTCGTTAAATATTTTCATTTAAAAGGTCAATTTTTCATGCAAACCCTTGAGGAAAGTTGTCCGCTTAGCTAACACGATGCCACGTGCCATAATAATGAGACTGGTCTCACTTCTAACTCGTCACATATGGATGCTTTAAATAAAACTATTGGTGCCACTCATGAACACTGTGGGTACCCTTAAGTGACTGCATTTTAACCAAAACCATAATCTTTTCACAAACCTAACACAGTGGTTTTGCTGCCTAAACTCAAGCATTCCACCATGATCCACCACAGAACGCCACAGGAAATCATTCCTACCTGTGGCCAACAAACTCTACAATGCCTCCCTTTAATACCTGAACTATTTTTCTTATCATGTCCTTTATATAGTATTTAATGTGACAGATTGCACTTTCTGCGTTGAGGCTAATTTATGTTTATTTATTTTCTATTTTTCATATGCATTCATATTCAAGGTTTTGCTGTCTTAACTTTTAATGTTCATGGGTCAATTTCAGTTATATTTTTTTCATACATTTATATTATATAGTTTCTCATCTGTTCATACCCATTTTATTTATTTATTTATACTTAATGGAGTGTTGGGGACCTAAGCAATTTCTAAACTGGGATAAGTAAAGGATTCTGATTCTGTTTAAAGAAAAGGCGAATGTAAACAAGGAGTCAATGTGAAACCAAATTCCAAGTTAAAGGGAAAAGAAGCAAAATTAAACAAAACACCAAGCTCCAACACAAGACACAAACCACAATTTCCTGGTTTACAGTCTTGTGATTTAGGCCACCGTCATCCCTGCTACCTTTCAGGGCTGCCCAATTATGGCAAAAACCATAATCAAAATAAGTCTTAGTCAATAACAACGTGGTGGAAGAAACAGGGTCATCCAGAAGGGGATGAGCCTCAGACTAGTGGCTGTTTTCGACTGTGAAGCCTATGATGCAAGGCTCCAGCCTGCGGCCTCCACCACTGATTGTTTGTCGGTTCAGAGGAGGGTAACAAATGACAAGAGACTTGTGGTTTTTAGGAGAACAGCACAGCGGCCATAGGTAGATCACGATGCAAAAGCGGAGAGGGTGAACGTGTTAAGGCTAACTAGAATGAACGCTTAGGCAGATGCAGATTAAGAAGCTTTAACATGCTATATTTTCATCAAAGAAAGAGTTATTTGCAGCAAAAGGAGGGGACTGGGTTAGGGGAACCAGAAAGCAGACAGGCAGGGATCCAGAGCAGGCAGCAAGTGCTAGCACACTGAGCAGGATGCCTAAACAAAAGGAGGACAAGGTTCATATTCAAGACAACAAAGCCAGCTAGTTCACTGGGTTTTTAAGGAGCCCAGTGATACTACCACACAAAGCAGAGCTATGATCTAGCAATGAGTAGATGGCTGAACTGGAGCTTTAAACTGCAGGTAAGTAGATGAGACAGGTGTGCCAACTGAGGAGGAGCTGCCCTCAGAGCTGCCACATATCCCAAAAATAACAAGCAAATCACACTCACAAGCAGAGAGAGGGACAGACAGAAATCAAAGAGCGGAGAAAACAGGAGGTGGGTCAGACCAACAGGGTGGACTGAGACTTAGAGGCAGGGAAAACTGCATGCAAAAGTTAATGACTTTTCAACAGGTTCACCTACAGAAACCTTTTACAACTTCTTCCAGAAAGATCTTATTGACCAACTTGCTCACAGCTTAGCTGAACTAAACTGTGAACAAGTTTCGGCTTTTAAGGAGAGACGAAAATGTGCTGCTATAAAAATTGCTTTATAACACAAGAAAAAACAAGAGTTTCAGAGCTAAAATGAATAGAAAGTATTGTTTTTTCTGTGATTGTATTGTTTTTGAAATTGCTCTGCTTCTTTCAGCAGCTTCTTTTCTGCTCCCTTTAGGGCTGCCCCAGTGGACCATCTGTCTCCATCTTACCCTGTCTCTTGCATCCTCTTCTGTTACACGTGTTATCTTCAAGTTCTCATTCACTACATCCACAAACGTCTGTGGTCTTCCCTGTTTTCCTCTTGCCTGGCAGCTCCATCTTCAATATCCTTTGCCCAATGTATTCTCTATACCTCCTCTGCACATACCCAAACCATCTCACTCATGCCTCTCTTTGTCTCCAAATCACTCAACCTGAGATATCCCTTTGATATACTCATTTCTAATCCTGTCCATCCTGGTCACTCCCAGTGCAAATATCAGCATCCTTAGCTCTGCCACCTACAGCTCAGCTTTGTATCTTTTTGTCTCCAAACCTACATCACCACATCACATCATTTTTATATTCATTCACTGATAAAATCCAATCTTTCAAATGAGACTGTTTGCTTTTGGCATACCGTATTGGTGTACCTGGTGTATCATAGCACTAACAACCATATATCTCTTAGAAATTAGCTGCTCCAACAAAATGCCTGCATCTCACGCCATGTTTTTGACAACAGAGTATGCGTTTGTCATCTAAGTGAAATTTTCATTTCTAATTGCATCATAAAATTGAGCTGTATATCATATAATTCGTGCATATGCACACAGGCAGTAAGACCTTTAACACAATAGAAATGGCAGAGGAAAACAAATCTTGACCCTGTCTGAGAGTTCACAAATGTATCTTACTTATCAGCCCCTGACAGACAGATGCAGTTGCACAGATCCTTCCTGCCTAAACTGGAATCCACTAATGGGCTACTGATGATTATCTATCTCCATCAGTAAAATGGATGTGTTTACATCTTTTACCACAAGAGCCCCTTGAAAAATTGGACTCTGAATGTCAAAAGGGCCCATTAGGATTTTTTTTAGATACACCATAGAGGACATGGTGACACTGGAAATGGCTGAACTAGAGGTAATTACTTTCAGCCACAAAACATCATTATTTATCACAAGTGGGCACTTTTAGCTGTCAAACAAAGTACACAACCCACATTTATGGTGAAAACAGACACAAACTTTGTGTCAAGAACACAGGCTAACCTTATTTGCTAAACACTACAAGGCACCCATGAGCTTACAATCCAACAAAAGTAATCAGGGCCACTAATCTTGTGATGATGAGAATGTATTCTTTTCTCCAACTATCTCTGCCCCATCTGAAGATCAATGAATTAGTCTTGGCTAGACGCTGAATGGCCGTCAACCTTTGCCCTCGGGTGCAGAGCTTGGTGTTGGAGTGTTCAGTCTCCATGAGGCAGATTAGCTAGTAAAGTCAGCTAAGACAAAGAGAGGCTGCTGCTTACACACAGAAAGTCTTTATACCTGAATGCCAGTGTTTAAGCCCTAATCTGCTGCTATGGTGGTCCAGCTAGAAGACACTCATGCACACACCAACATGAACAGTGGCATCAGTAATCCATTATGAGGATTTCTAGAATACACTCATGAGTAAAAAGTAAAAGTAGAAACAGAACAGCAGATTATACACCAGATGTATTTTGAGGAAATGGGGAACCTGAGCTTATGCTTCAGGATCATATAAAGCAACCCCCAAATGACAAACCCATGCATTCAGAGGTAATATCAAGCAAATCTTAAAGTTGGTGTAATACCTTACACTTAAGTCCATGGATAACTTTGTTATTCATAATTGCATTGTTATAAAGGTACAAAGACAAACAGATAAACTTTATTTGTTCATTATTCAAAATACCATAATGTAGATATTATGGCTCTTTTCTTAGGCTATGTCAGCACAGAGAAACAACCTGGCTTGAAAACCCAAATCTGTTAAAGACTCTTAAAGACAGTCAGAGTTGTCCCTGGTGTATTCCGCTAACTGACCCACTGATGCTCATTTATAGAGGCCCAGCTCCCAACCAGGGAGGCTCTGGCAGCAGGTCCTGGCCCACTGTGCTGTGAGACAGAGGGAGTGTATAAAATGACTCCTCCAGGCAGTCCAGTGTGAGAAGAAGAGAAGCATGCTAGGAATATTTTCCAAATAGTTCTGCAGGGAAGGGGAAACAGAGAGATGTTGGGTAACGTTGTGTGCTTGTGAGAACTTTGGTTTCCAAGCACCTCAAATGCACCAGAGGTAAGTATTTAAAATAAAACTGTTTAGACACAATTTGGAAAACTGCGGTTCCACAGCTAATCCAGAGAATCTGAGGAGTTAGTATTATGCCATCACTGAATAAAGCAAAATCCTGGCACTGCTGCAGAGTAGATTCATGACAGTGGGAAATACTGAGTAAATCTCTATAACTAATTGGTGTCCTTATTAGATATTCTACTATCATTCTTCTCTTTCTAAGTTAAATGTTCCAAACACTAATTTTATGAACATTACAGTCTAGACTAATACTCTGGGAAGCAGCGATTTTTGTGAAAATGGATCAGTGCCCATAAAACCACAAATATAACCTAGACCATGAGCACAATTTGACTGAAGACCCCTTAGGTGATGATTGTGTGCAAGTTTCATTAAAATCTGACAAATACTCTGGAAGAAGTGGCGATTCTTGTGGATTATGGTCATCTTCATCATCATCAGAATCGTTTATGAATCCCAGGGGGGGATATTGCTTGGGTTCCAGATGCTCCACCAGGTATGAATGAATGAATGAATTAATGAATAAATAAATAAACAAATGTATGAAAAGATGAGAAACTGAAACTGTATAAACCTATACATAAAAAGTGCAATAGTACCACGAACATTCAAAGTTAAGACACTAAAAATCATAAATATAAGTATATGTATATATAGTATATATGTGCAACATGGCGGAATGAGTTTTCTGATGAACATGCTTCTGTGCCTGTCCAATGCAGTGTCATGAAGAGGGTGTGAATGATTGTCCAATTATGTCTTTAACTTGGACAGCATCCCCCTTTATGACACCACCGCCAAAGCGTCAAGCTCCACATCCATGACATTACTGTCCTTGCAGTCAGATTTGGGACAGATTTAGATCATTGGCCCAGTCTATACTACCTTCAACTCCTCTGCCACTGTTTGGTCTCAAACCAGTGATGGTCTTCATGCCAACTCCAGACCTCTCTAATATTGTTCTGCTGGAGTTTCCACTCCAGCTTCCTTGGCCACCCTCATTGGTGTCTTTAGTTCCCTTTGAATTAGTCCCACCTCCTTACTATTTCCAGTTCTGAAGGCCCTGAAGTGACACGCATGTACAGAACAAGACGTGATGTCGCACGCAGCATGTGTTAAATGTAACGTGTTAAATATAGATGCTACACATATCAGCATGTGAGTAAAACCTCACTTTCTTTCCAATGACCAGCTCCATCAACAGTGTCTGCTATGTTTGTTTTGTTCATCATCTACCTTTGATCTTGCCGCATCTCACCTCCTCCTGGGTAGAATTTTGATGTCTGTCTCACTTCAGTGACATAAATTTCAAGTGAAATGCAACATGGCCATTCAGACTGATGTTGTGTTCAAAAACATCGGGTATGTATCCAATTTAGGACCACATATGAAAGTGACCTGAATCCAAATTGAAAAAATTGGATTTGTGTTGTTCAGACTATCATAAAAAAATCTGATTTGGGTGACATCTGGTTAAAAAAATGGATTTGGGCCACTTTTGCAGGCAGTGTGACCGTAACCAAAGACCTCAAAGGGTTAAATTTTTGTGGCTCCCATCCTATCCTTTTAGTTCGTTCACCTTTAGCTGACCCAGTGGGGTTATTTATGATCCCAGCCATATACTTACCCCACCACCATGAATTTACTTCTCCTACAACTTAAGTTCTTTTGTAACATTACTGATTTTGATTTTATTGTATTTTCCATTTCTGATTACTACATTGTGACGTTTTTTTAGAGAACCGTGGCTAACAAAACAAGATTTACTGCTGCAGAAGCCTTGAGGCAGTTACTTAATGCTCAAACTGATGGATGAAAACAGCTCAAGTGACAGAGATGAGTCAGGTTAACGTCTTTCTCCCTAAAATTATTTTTTTAAAAACATAATTAAATACACATTACATCAGTTGTAATATGATAGATAAAGGAAAGAGCAGAGATATGATAAACAAAAAATTATCCATTAAGAAAGTATTCATATAAAATATATAATGAGGTCATAAATGACCCGACTCTGTCATTTCAGCAGCTAAAATAGCTTGCTCGCTTGAGGCCTAAAAGAGTCAGTAATTATAGTTGCAGTTAGGTAAGGTTAAGGGCCTATGAAGGACACCTAAATGGTCATCTTTCTCCTATTAGTGAAAACAAACAGAGCACTTGTAGCCACCTGAGTAGGGTTAAAAGCAGAGAGGGAGATCCAAGAAAAACAGAGTATGGCCCTGAATGCAGCACAGAGAATGAAAACAGTATCAACTCAGATCTACTAGTAGCTGGTCAGGGAGTTTTGCTCTCAGACAGTAACAGACTTGGACCTGATGAACCTTTTTGAGGGAAAACAGATACTAACAAAGAGGTGTGTGTTTGTGTGTGCGTTTACAGTAGAGCAGAAGAGGAGACCAGTGGATCTCTGTCTGCTAGGAGCAGAGCCAGACACTGTCAGCGTAAATGCTGGACTGATTTCAACAGTTTACAGTGGTTTTACCTTGAGCTGAGCAGTTTAACCAAACTCCAACTTTAAGGCCTACCGCAACGTCCAAGTTTGGCTAAGATTTTATAGCATCAAAGAGTCCAGTTTCACCATAACATATGCATAGTTTAAGAGTCCTTGAGCTCCTGGTTTAGCTGCAGTACAACCATTTATTTGGCACTTGGTGGCTTACATACTAGAAGACCTTTTTAGCCTTGGGCAAAACAATGGTTTATAAAGTTTGTTAAATTCCAACCTATGAAAATAGAATTGCAAGTAGCAGCTATCCAACAAGCTTATTGTTGTTTGCCTTGTTTATCATATAGGTGAATACACAACTTAATGTATGCCCTTATTCCAATGGCAGAATTGTAGTGAAGGCAGTAACAATAATGACAGATGCATTCAACTAATGTTTGTAGCAACGGTTTTCAGTTTTAAAACAGTACCACTTTTCGAGGGGAAAAACATTATTGTACAAACAACTAACCTGCATTCAAGAAAAATACATGATTAAAATCTGAAAGACATGACATTTCAAGCGGAGTTTTAGGAAATATATGCAGTATGAGTACCAAGCAATCCTCGAAAAGATGATGTCTTAAGTATTTCCTGTTCAGGCCATTGTCAGCATGGCTCACAAAAGGCAGACATGAGGATTTAATACAGATAAATGAAACCAAAATGTTTTTTATGTAATAGGAACTTGTGATGGTAACTGCACAAAAACATCTGTATGAATGTGGTTCTGGTGATCTATAGGTGAAAAGATATTAAGTTCTCAATGAAAACTGGACTATCTATATTTTATAAAAAAAAACAAAGCATTTCAAAAGTTGCTGCTCTAGGATAAATAGCAGCCTGATGCTGAAAACCAAAGGCACTTGAGTAACTAATCATCAGGAAGTGTGACCACCTCTAAAAAAGTCGGGAGCATTCAGGTGTGCTAACACAACTTTCCAGGAGTTGATTTTCCACCAAAACTGCATCTGAACAAAGACTGAATAAGACTTCTGGGACATTGTTCTTTGGACAGTAATGACCAAAGTGGAGATGTTTGGCCATAATGCACAGCACCTATGTTTGGCAAAAACTAAACACAGCATATCAGCACAAACACCTCTTACCAACTGTCAAGCACGGTTGGTATGAGGTATGATAATGTGGGCTTGTTTTGTAGCCACAGGACCTGAGTACCTTGCAGACATTGAGTCAACTATAACTTCCTCTGTATACCAAAGTATTCTAGAGCCAAATGTAAGGCTTCGTGTCCAGCAACCAAATCCTGGTTGAAAATTGGCCGTGCAACAGGACAATGATCCCAAACACCTGCAAATCTACAACAGAATCAAGGCTTTGCAATGGCCTTCAACCCTGTGGCAGGACCTTAAGAGAGCTGTGCATAAAGTAATGCTTGCAAACCTCAGTGAACTGAAACAGTGCTGTAAAGAAGAGCGGGCCTAGAATACCTCCTCAGTGGTGTGAGGGATGGACAAAATCATTCAGAAAATGATCACTTCAGCTAACTGCTGTTAAAGGTGGTTCTAAAAGTTAGTGAATAACGGGGTGTACTTAGTTTTTCACATGACTGTATAGAGCCCTGTGAACATTTTCTTTTTCATAAAACTGTATTTCCCAAGTCTTTTTAGAGTGCACTTACCTTACTTACTCATATTAACTTTTGCTTTTACCCACATACCAACTTTTCCACTTTAGCTAAGTGTAAAAACTTTGTGTGGTTTCAGCCAGTGTTCTATGGTATGTTACTGGCCGACACCCGTGATCATGCATTTCTTTCCAGTAGACTCAGTGTGCGAAAAAGCAGCTTGAGCAGTGGAATACTGATGCCACACAGCTGGCAGTAGAAAGAAATGTTGGCTGATATGAAGCAAAACAACCAATACCAAAAACACTTATTAATCAGGTGATCAAAAAGGTGATCAACTGAACAGAAACATCAACTGAAATAAGCTGAGACTAATCTTAATGTTAACTGGGTTTATTTGGTTGGGAATGTACCATTGCACAATTCAAGAGGGAGAAAAACAAAGTGAGTGACTCACCTCGGCCTTCTGAATATGAGACTATACTGCTGGCAGGCCAGGCCCACGGTGGGGGTGTAAATGATAGGCATAAACCTTTCGATGTCTGACAACAGCACCCGATAGAAGAGCTTCTCATTGCGGTCCTGGAGCCCCATCAGGAACACATATCTGGGAGTGACAGAAAGGAAAACACAGCATGTTAATCTTAAACATCTTGACTAGCGGTACCTGCTGCACTAAGTTATTAAAGTCAGATGTTAAATGCTGGATGTCTGTGAGTGAGATCTATCAGGAAGACTGGATAATGAGAGTACAGTATGCTCATATGGTTATAATAGTGCACAAATCTGGAAGAGTAAAGGAACTAAAGCTACAAAACAGTGAAAAAGAAGGGGAAAAAAAAGAAGAATCCTGCCTTGCTGCATAGTAATTACTTGTAAAGAAATAATAATTTTTGCTTGTGTTCTATATGACTGAAAAAAAAGCTGTAACTGAAGGGAAGAGAAGGTCTGCATGTGAACAAAATTAAAATGGGGCATGCCAGAAAGGACTCTATTCCTAATCAGAGAAGTTTCCATAAAGGCAAGAGCAAAAGGTGCCTCTTGTCAAGGGGATAAAAAGCATGCATCCTCTCTCTGTTATAGGTGAAGCCACCGCAGCTGCACAATGCACCGTGCTGACAGCTGCTTTTGAAGTGATGTGTTCTCATCTCGATGAACCCAAACTAATGAAACCCAATTGCTGAAGACTCAAGTACAGTATGTTGCTGTTTTCCTCTGTTCGTCTTTTATTTTTATTGGTATAAAAACCAAAGTGATTAAATGGTGCTATGTCCATGACACCTGAGCAAACATAATCTGCTAAGGGGAACTGAAAAGCTACAGAAAAATTAAAGTTTCCATGAATTAAAATGGTTTCTGTTTTTTTAAAATGTTTTTTTGTTGCTTTATGTTTAGTACATTAGTTTTAGGTGAATTACTAGATTAAAAAGGTTTAACTGATCGCAGCACTCAAAAGGCAGTGAAAAATACTACTCTGGGGTTCAATGTCTAGCTTGAGCAACATGATGAATGTTGATTTGTTGTTGAAACACTAGGTACGGCGTATGTCTTTTCATGGAAGTGAGCAAACTGTCACAAATCAGTTGTGAATGGCTGTTTCTAGTTCACATGAAGTAGTAACCTCTGTGGCTGAAAAATTATGCCACAGAGGAAGTGCCAAAAATGGAATTTCCTCTAATGGCCACTTGAGGCTCCCTCCAAAAGTGTAGCTGATCCCCACACACTGTTGTGTTTAAATGAGCAACTGCAGCTATGTAATCAACAATTTTATGGCCTAATGCAAAAAACACCTCGGTCTCTATAGCAAACTTAGACCTTCATAACAACTGTAGGGTGAAGTATTTTATACCTCACCCAGGAAGATTTCAAGGCTTTAAATTAGGGGCCTGGCTACTCTGACAGACACGTGTGCTGACACAGCCACCTTTGCTGATTTAACCAAGTGAACTGGACCTCTTGATCTTATATGTAGTGTTGGTGCCTTCTGGAGCATTTTAAACAGAATTATTAAACAAATAATATAGCCTACTGTATGGCACACTGTGTCCACAAACATTATACTTCAGTTTAGTACAGTTCTTTCTTTACACCAATTGGAAGGTGTCTCCTTCTGTATGATGAGTGGAAACTTAAAGAAAGACATCATTAAGAAAAAGTGGAAAATGTGTTGACATAGAATTCAATTTATCATGCTAATACACATTTTAGATTTTCTACAACATTTTAATGATTTCACTTGTCATTGTCAGTCTTCAACCAAAACTACTTGAGTAATTACATCTCCAGATGAAATCCTTTATATATTACTGCAGGATGACATTTTTTGATTTCATGCTGGCAGACGCTAAGAAAGAATTCTTTCTCCATTCTTAACCTTATAAGGCGAGCACACTACCTACACCCAGGAAACAGCAATATTTACAGTACACACTGCTTTATGAAGCAGTATCTTTATCAACTTACTGAGTGCATTGTTTCCTTTAAAGTCAAGCTCGCTGGGCAGCCAGGACATCATCAGTCTCTTTCTTAATCTATCCTAGGTTGAGCGATCAACCGGCTCTGATCTGTCTGGGCTCATTTTAAGTGTGTTACTGCATTTTAACAGCATCACTGGATGTGAGGTTCCCCTTTAGCTGTACCATTTTGTATCCTGCAGTATTTTGCTTGGCAGTGCCTTTGAACATCCATTTCCTGTGTCGACAGCACAGTCACAGTAAGCACTCAAGTCACTCCATCATCTCAGATCATAAGCGCATGTGCTTGCAGTGCTGTTCTCTTTTGTCACAAAACTTCAAAACCAAGACAAATTCATCAAGTGGGAGTCTAAATAGTGGATGAAAATAGTATGGGAAGCAGAATTTTTGAGTTATGGTCATAAAAAATTAATGACAGCATCTAGCAGTAAATACCAAAGAAGGATTGAGAGATGCCGAGCAGACTGTATGTAAACACAGCAGGCTTGAGCATTGACAGGCGAATAGCTGTCTGTGATCCATGGGAGCATAACTCATGGCTGGAACACACTCGAGTCCCGGAGACAGATTGTAAGTGGCATTGATAGGGCATGGGAATGGGAATAAAAAGCTTATAATAAAGGTTTTTATACATTGGTGCTATGGTGTAAAATGAGGAGGCTGTTAAGAAGCAGTCAAATTCCTGTTGACCCTGAATCCTGTCTCACCAGCAAAACTCACCTATCCTTGACATTAAGAGTGACGGCTAATGGGATGGTGGAATAGAGTAAGAGGCAGTTTCACAAAGACATAATACTGAGCATGCTGCAGATAATTTAAAAAAGTAATACACCGCACAATGACTTTAGATAATCAAAGGGCCCAAACTGGAATGTTAACATATGGTATATTCATTTCATGATGCTAATAGCTTCAAGTCTAATGAAGCTTGCAAAACTGACTGTACTTTTTCATTTGGACTCTATGGAGAATGTAAAAAATAAAGAGAGGTGGGCGGAGAGATGGAGAGAATTGTGTGGAAGTTTGTTAGGTAAGATCTATGGTGTTAAGAGATGGATGTAGACTTCAGAGAGCCGCTCACTAATCCCTTTTGTGTCTTAAAGGCTTCCAGATGTGGACCTCTCTGCATGCACAGAGGATTAGTTGAAATTCAACTCTTCAAAGGCTGCTGATTTGAAGCTAATAAAAGTTAAGGTTGGTAAGTCATTCTAGCGTCACAGCGCAAAGATTCCTGTCTGTGTCTGTATGCGGGTCTCACCTATCCAGGTCGTCTCTCTTCATGTCGTAGTTCTTGAGCACTCTGAGCAGCTGGACGTCCTGGCTGATGAAGCAGGGGGGCAGCAGACCGTGGATCCCCTGCTGAATACGCTCCTCCAGGGAGAAAGCCATGCCCTACAAGTACACACACACAAAGCACTTCCAAGTTCCATTATCCACCATTTTAATAACCCATACACAATCTTCAGATTGGGCAGTACCACTGACTACTAAATGTGTTGTTTAAAAGCACATCAGCTACAGATGATGAGAGTTTTCTTTGCAGCTGATTTGGGTCCTAGTCTCTGGCCAAGTTGTATGTTTACATAGAGACAATTGTCTGAGTTTTAAGAAATCATTTGTGCTAACTGGTTGGAAAACAGGATGTTGGTGCATTTATACATTTTACCCGTATTTCAGAATGCTGCAAACCATATGTGCAGTATCAGCAAAGTGAGTGGCCTAACAGAAATGCCAACAATAGCAGCAGCAACTAGAGAGATAACGCATGGGAATGCTGATCTGTTTAGTCTGTAGCAGACTTAAAGGATGATGGATTCCCAACATGTATAGTAGAGTAAGTGTATAGACATGCTCAACCCTGTTTTACTGAGCTCTTGGCATCTCACTCTCCATTACTGGCAGGTAGGTTTAATACCACACTAACACATCTTAAGAACCTTTCAGATATGCACTCCTTTCTGTCAATCGGACTACACACGTCAGCTTCATGTCTGAATGAGCACCTCTGTCATATTTCAGTACTTTCAACAAGTTTTCTAGTAACATTCACATTCAATTTCAATACAGCACAAAGGGCATGACGCTGCAAGATTTCCACTGTGCATATGTCTAAGACAACCCTCTCAGACCCTAATCTCAGGCAGCACTAATCATTGTCCATGTTGCATCCATGCTATGATGTGTGAACAAATAGATATTTTTGAAAATATGCATTAGTCATTTGTATTTGAACATTTCTGTGTGCTGAGAGAGCTGGCATGTCAAACACGTCATCTGATCTGCCTGAGTGTTTGCTCTCAGAGGGGATCCCTCTCAGTCACTGTGTTCAGAGAGGGCTCTGGTAGCTCACATTCTGGTGTAAAGTCAACATTTACCAACATATATCTTCAAAACCATGCCCAGGCGAATAACCTGCATCAGTTTGACCTCTTCTTTGGCTTTTATCTTGCTCACCCCTGACTTCTGAATGGGAAAGCTGAAAAACATGCACACGTGTAGTGTCAAGGTTGAAACCCTGAGCGCACGTAACCTCTGACTTCAGATGTATTTTTTAAAAAGAGCAGACAATTATCTCACTTGGGAGACTTAAGGCACCTTAAAGTGGCACAACCACCAGGAGGTGAGGCAAAGGTTGTTTGTCCCTCAAGACCTCAGAAACAGCATCATGCCTATATTCAAGTTTGGAACAGCATTCACTATTCTCTGCAAGTGAGGCATGATAAGTTGGGTATGTTCAATTCATTCGCTATTAACAAAAGGCCAGCGACTCAGTTAAATCTCAGCTTCAACACGCCAGCTACTGTTGCTGACTAGTCAGACAGACTGTAAACGTCTCTGCATTGGATCCCATCAGCGGATGCTTAGCCTGGGCCACCAACCATTTTCATACAGCCTTGCCAAGCCACCAGCACTTTCTGAGTTTCTGGTTGTGTTTAAACAGTTCTGAGGTTGTTAAAAATGCACTTGATCATGGAGCACGCTGCTACAGTGAAGTAGAAAAGCATATGACACAGAACAATAAAATATGTTGACGTCACTCGAACCATCAGTGCTGACCACAGACACACTTCCAAATCAAATTAGGCTTACAATATATGAATAAAGAAACAGACTGTTTCCAAACTGTTGATTTTAGATTTAATCTCATTGATTCGTGACGGTGATGGGGGGAAATAAAAAAGTGAAAACATGCCATTTCCCTTTTGGCAGGAGATCTGAAAGTATCGGGTTTTGTGTTTTTGTTAATGTCTACAAGAAAGCAGGAATTGCTGTATGTCATTACATAAGCTGACAGCATGTAAACATGAATTCACACAAACCTATTTGATTTAGTGACAGTACTAAATCTAAGCATGACTAGGGGGAAAAAGCCTTTGGTTATTTGAGGTACTAAAATATGAGTCCCGATCTGTCTTGTCGTTAGCTGAGGCTCTGTACAGTCTGTACTTAACGGACCTCAAACGGACAGAAGCAGCTCTGAATTACAACCTTCCCCAATTATCAAAAAAGATTTTCTATTTTTCAGAGAGCCAGCTGTTCACATCAGACTCTGTGTGAGTTTGGAGCAGCAGATGGCCCAAGACGTGCTGCTGCTCTGCTGTCTGCAGTGGCAGACCATGTGAGTCTTAAAATACATGAGGCAAAATGAGCTTAATATGAGGCTATAAAATGAGACTCATTCCTCACAGTGCTCTTCCAACAGCACAAATGTACTCGCTGCAGCACTTACTGACATCTTTTGGGTAGTTTTTCTGCAAGCCAAACACATTTGGACACTGAAGCTAGAAAAAACAAAAACACAGAGGCTCACATACACCCACACAAACAGACAAAAGGGAGCCTTTAATTAGCAGAAACACACTTTATTTGCGTTGGCTTGCACTTCCTTTGGGAGAAACAGTCTTCTTGCACAGATTTGCACTAAACAGATTTGCACTCATGTAACTCTATAATTAGTCTGCACAATTGTGTGCTTACATTCCCCTTTTGTAGTCCTTTCACTGCTCTCAAAAGTATTAGACTTCACTTTCACTCCCTCCTTTTATATTAGGAGGGGTTTTAAAATGTTTAAAAGAAGCCAACATATTAGCAAACCAGAGGCACATCTTTTTTGGTACTTTAAAGAACTTTTAATGCATGTTTAAGTAAATTGGTTGCTCCTTTAGTACAAACAATGCAACCCATTAATAAGCCATTAATAACAGATGCGCCCTTTGCTCCATACATATGGATTGTTACAAAATAACTGAGCAGTTTTGCTTGGTGTTGTTGTGGTGAATCAGGTAATATTATCAGACTGCAGCTGTCAATGGTGTCCAGCTATTTCACCATGGTCACACTTAATGTTGGTCTTTTTCTGTTCTGCAGCCTTGGTGAACTCGGAAAAGCAGCACATGAACCAGTTCTCCACCTGCTGCAGGTTCTGAATGGAGTGGCCTTCCAGCTCACAGCAGATTACCTTGAGTGCAAAACAAGGACTACCACTGCCAAATGTGACGGCCACACTTGTGCTGGTCAGCAGGTAGAGCAGCATGAGATGAGCTGGTTATCAGTCACTGACATAAGAAGATACAGTACTGTAGCAGGAAACTTTGAAATCAGTGTTTTACGCCATCCACACTTAAGTACAGTTAACTCTATATTTAAGGAAGGATGAAATTTAGTGGATCACAGAATTCACTAGTTTGCACACTCATGCACTGGCAAAGACTGTGCACCACATGTGATGTTCATACTGCTAACTTTCTATCTGGGTGATGGTTTACTTGATCCAATGCAAAGTGTCAAACAATTTGACCGATTAGGACACAATCACAGCAGTGTTCGCAGCCTTTGGTTGTTTATTGCCAGCAACTTTTTGTTCATAATCAAAAAATGTTCATGTTGTATTTGTATTCATTTCATATTTGGTATTATTCAGGTGTGAATGTGTGGCTGTAAGCAGAGAATCACACTTTTATTCTGTTTACTTTGGGTCAGGTGGTTTATAGAAAAAAGGTAGAAGAACACAGCTAATTTCCAGACCTTGTCCCTGGTTAGGCTATTAAACACAACCTGCCAATATAATCATAAGAACGAATCAAAAGTAACCAAGAAAAATACCAACTTTAAAAAAAGAGTTAACAACAACACAAATTCCACTTGAGTGATCAAAAACTTGCCTTTGTTTGAGCCATAAATTTGTCTTTCCAGTAAAAAAAATAAAATCAATTAATATTTTTATTTCTGGTGGCAGAGTATTCCAGATCCGTGAGCCTTTAACTGTAAGAGAGGACTGACCAAATGTTTTATGTTTTTTATAGTTTACAGTTCCCATGAGCTGCTCAGGGAACACTCTGCCGCTGTGAATACAAATATACCTTTTACTGCTAGTAGCTTTTAAAAATGATTTGACTAACTGGATCAGGGCAAGACCATTTGCGCTTTTAAAAATAAACTTTATTCATAAAAAAAACCCATTCTCAAAGCTTAACATATTATACTTTTTCTGGATTTTACAATGATGTCATTTCATGGGCTTCTGATCCAGTGTTTTTAAGAATTTGTTTATATAAAGACATTTTATTGTTGACTTGGCTGCCTGGCTCCAAATAGGAAAGCTATGACAAAATCCGGGCAAGCAGATATAACCGAGCAGACTTAACAGGCAATCAAGATATTATAAGTTTAAAACAGTTTAAGTTGTCGTTACTGTCGTTTACACATCCCTAATGTGAACCTTGGATTTTAATTGAGAACCAAGAGTTACCCTCAGGTATTTAAATTCATTAACCTATTATGTTCACTGCCCTTGCTCAGTGCCACGCTTAATTAAGAATAATTACTGACATGGTTCAGAGGCTACCAATGGCATGAAAGAGATACCATCCATGGAGTCTAAAATGACCAATTAATATCACTGACAGCAGCTTGGCAGTCCAGAGAAGGAAATCCTCTGCTGCAGAGTGACTTTATGATTGAAGATATGACTTGTTGGGTCAGATCCAGCCATTGGTGATGAAGGGGACAAGGAAAGGGGCAGAAGAGGGCTTCAAGGAGAGAAAGATTAGCAGCACATGGTTCAGAGAGTTTGGCCGAGAAAGCGTGGGAACCATTGACACTAGATTTGACATCTCTTGGCCTTGTGACTTGAGTGTTGGCTTTGTATGTTGCTCTTAGCATGTAAATAGAACGGTCAATCTCTTCAGCTCTTCAGTTCTGTTGGTCTTTCAGTCAATCAGCTTAATAATGTGTAAAGAAGGCTGCTCTCTCAACATAAGCCAGGGTAAATACTTTTAAAGAATGGTGAGGGGAGAGCTTTCATCCTATAAGACAGCTGCATGCCAAGAAAATGTGGAGTACTGGAGTTC
>VUQH01088494.1:0-38604 GCA_015106775.1 Etroplus canarensis | reverse complement strand
AGTGCATTTGATTAGCAGCACCTGGCTGCTGCTTACCCTCTTAACTCCTATGGAAGCAGTGAGGCTGTACTTAGTTTTTCACAGAGTTAGATGTTAAGAAGATAGACAAGCTAGAGCACTTTTGTTTATTTAGGACCACTTTTCCTGTGCTTTAAAGTTGATGTAAACTCAATATCTTCGCTGCTAACCAGATGAACTTAAGTTGTCCACTATCCTGAAAATATTTATTAAGATCCTGACCAGAACTATGATAACAATTGATACATTAACCGAGTACGGTGGTGTGGTGGTTAGCACTGTTGCCTCACAGCAAGGGGTCCAGGTTCAAATCCAACAACCTTAGACCCTTCTGTGTGGAGTTTGCATGTTCTCCCCGTGCTTGTGGGTTCTCTTTGGGTGCTCTGGCTTCCTCCCACAGTCCAAAGATATGCAGAGGGGGTTAGGTTAATTGGCAATTCTAAATTGATCGTAGTTATAAAAGTGTGTGTGAATGGTTGTTTGTCTCTCTATGTTGGCTCTGCGACAGACTGGCAACCTGTCCAGGGTGTACCCTGCCTTTTGCCCATGACAACTGGGATAGGCTCCAGCACCCCCTGCTACCCTGAATTGGATAAGCGGAAGATGATGACTGAATGAACGTTAACCGAGAAATGTTTCATACTTCCCTAAAATATTAGCATTATTGAAATCTATCCCACTGCTGAAGACTCAGAATTAATATTCTTGTTCTTTATAATTAGTTACATTTACTTAATAGATTTGTATGTGTGTCAGTATTATATAATTTTTTTGGCTACCTGCAAAATGGAAAAATACAACTAAAATACCAGTAGTAAAAATAGATCACCCAAGATATTTCACAGTGAGGGGAAAAGCGATAAATTGCATTCTCATAAAACAAACTGTGGTGACCGGTGTTTGCCACCCTACTTCTTCTTAGTGATTAAATATGCCCCCCTACCCAGCACCCCTTTGCGAGAGTTGTGCACCTATTAAATCGTGCAGCTCCCGCAGATCGATCGGGCTTGCCCTGACTCTACGGCCATAAACCCACACAGCCCTACGGTGTGTCTGATAGAGAAAGCTGCAAGGAACAAGTTTCCCCACGATAGAACACGATGAAAATGACAGATTTTATGTCCCCTGCCATGTCAACGAAACAGCACCACTGAGCTGGGGCCCCTTTCAGTTCGACTTCCCAGGCTTTTCACAGGCATGCCATCATCAACAGCAAAGACTAGAGAGAGCGTTGCACACCTTTTAAGTAGTCTTTTGATTTCTCTAACTAGAAATGTATGCAGGATTCCTAGCTGTTGTGGTGTGTGAGTAGTTTAATGACATGATCACATGTGATTGAGATTTTTTTTTTTTTTGAGAAATGCTGCAAATGTCTTTAGGATAAAACCCACATAGTGTAATGCATATCAAGTAATTAGTCAGAAAACACAGTCATCCAATTTTCAACTTGTTCTTTCTCCACCTCCTGCGTGGTCGGAGGGAGACTGAGCCAAGCCGATTACAGAGTGACAGCCGATCTTCTGTCCACGCAGCACGAAGCATGTTAAACCCCCCCGACCCCCCGCCTCCTCACATATCGAATCCACGGCCCTCGCATTTTCTCTATCCACTTTCACTCCTCGATGGCAAATGCCCTTGCAAACTCTTACTCCCTCCTTCTTTTTATCTATTAGCATGGAGGCCACTCCCCCCCCACCGCTCCATGGGGCCTCTTTGTAACTGTCGAGGAACCCTTTTCACTTTTTGTTCTGTGGGGTTTCCCAGGTCCTTTCTCTGTTGATATTCACACCATCTGCCAAAAGCAGAGGAAGGTGCATACAAACCCAACTAGCACTTAGACATAGCGATCTCCAGGGTTGAGGTCTTTGCTTCATCTTTGCACATGGCATTGAAAACACAGCTTTAACAACTGGTATCCTGCAACCAAAACAGATTTCTTCAGCTACTGGGGGACCCAGCTATGGCAGTCTCACCCCTTGTTTGCAGTGGTACGTCCTGCTAAGTCCCCCCAATAGAAGTGTCTGTAAAGAATCACTCAAGCCGCACTAAGCAGCTGCCTGTGAGTTAGGTCATTTTCCCAGGAGCCACAGAGTGGGCATTGGCAGGACCTCAAAAAAAAGGGGGACACCATCTGTTCAGCGCCTGAAAAGGTTGGTGACACCTTCTGTGGTACCAACAACTTCTAATTAAGTGGCCAGGAATCCTGCAGCAGCTTCAGCACATGATTGGTGGGTTTGCCTTAGTTATCCTCTCCATCACATCTGGGCATGTACTAATGAAAAATGATTGACGAGAGAAAAAAAATAGCACTTGACGAAGGTGACAAATGACTGGGGCAGCCAAGAGAAACTAGATTTTCTTTGCTTTTTGTTTTTGTTTGGCTAATTTTCTTGCCCTCCTTTTGCTCTACTTAATTGAATGTTTATCAGGAGCATAAAAAACTGCATTAGCCCTTTGGTCAATCCCAGCGTGGTTGGTTTCGGTTGTATCATAATGCACTAATTTCATTAACATTAGGATTTAAATGAAATAACAAATAGACTTAACATTCTTCTGATTTCCATCGCTCTTGCAGCCAAATCTGCTGCTCAGAAATGTTACTAATTAGGCTTATTAAGTAATTAAGAAGAGGTCTTAATTATATCTGCGCCACTGGGACCTGCACGGCTGTAATCATGAAATGCTGTGCGGCACAGCTCGGCTTTGTTGGTTTGGATGTTACACAATTCCATCCATTTAACTGTTCTGAATGTGCATTTTTAAAGGAAAAAGATTTTGGAATATATTTTTAGGGCTGTATTAGGCAAGTATCTGTATGACGTGAAATTACAGAGAATGAAACACTCAGCAGCCTTCAACAGCACAGCCTCAAAATGTCAAGTGAATTACCTTGTGAAGAGTTAAAAGTTTAATGAAATATATTGCGGGGAGGAAAATGAGGGGTTTGGCACAGGCATGGACTTAGTCTCAGGAGAATGGGCCCCGAACAGCCCTCTTGGTTTTCCATAGCCATCAGTCAAAGCGGCAGCCACCCGTCCCCGTCTTCCCGTCTTTTACACAAGGAGACTTCTCTGGAAGCCACGATGATCTATACCCCATGACCTCACTCTCAGTGTCTAACATATTTTGATTTGTGGATCTAGTGTTATTCAAACACAGTTTCAAAAGAGGATGAAATTCGGCAGAGAGCTTTTGTTGGACGCGCACCAAGGTACAGTCCTTTTGGATGTCTATGCCCTTGTGGGAAAAGAAAGAGAAAGAGAGAGAGAGATTGAGTGAGCCCTGCACTACATGCTTGGCAAAAGATTCCTTCCTGGGTCCCAAGTGCTTTTCTTTTAGGCTGGACAAAACACTGAACCTGGAGCCTTTATTTGCCTTTTCAAAGGGAAGGGATTTAGATTCTATATCGCTAAATGTGATGGAGCAAACACATGATTAAAATGATTAAAAACATAGCCTGTTTTGCATGTTCATGACATGCGCTGCATGATTTTATCATGGGAGCCACATGGAGTTTAAAGGTTCTGTACTTGGCATGCAGGACTAAGGAATATAAGATGATGATAGCTTTAGGTTACAGGTCAGTTTCAGCAAGGGCGTGTCCAGAGGGGGACATGGAGTGGCAGCGGATCAGCGTACTGTTAAACTTAGAATGCCCACATGATGGAATCATAGATATGACCAGCAGAAATGTAACATGACTACAGTGACATGAGTACTTTACTGAAGTACCGGTTTAATGTATTTGTACTTCTAAATAATGCTACTTGGTCATTTTATGCCACTATATTTTGGATGCAAATATTGTAGTTCTACTCCATACTATGTATTTTAAAGCTTTAGTTATTTATAAGCAGATAAATTGCATTATTATTGAGCACACTACCCAGCAATATGTGTAAGCAATTAAAATCATTAACAGCTGCAATTATCCAAAACTATAATGTATATCATTCTGAAAAGTACCATTCTACATTAGTATATTTATGCTAGGCACTTAAAATAAATTTTCATTATTCAGTTATTATTATTCTCATGAACTATTAAGCTACTTAAGCAGGATTACAACTTTTACTTAAATAGAAGGTGCTTTCAGCTTCTTCCTTTTCCCCCAAGGGGTCACCACAGTGGATGAATCCACATATGTGAATCTGCAAAGATTTTTACTTTAGAAGCCGTTCCTGAGAAAACCCTCCCAGTTAGCCAGGCTTGAATCAGCACCATGAGTACACTAGCGTGTGGCTAGGCTGGCCTTGTGTCTCCTTCTGGAACACAACTTTTACTTAAGTAAAAAAACTCTGAATAAACTTTTTACACTTTGCAAAACAATTATCCAATACAACACAAAAGTACGTTTAAACCATCATGCAGCTCCATCTTTCGTGTAATATATCAATAGGCACAGGGCTGCATATGAGCCTGAAAATGATGCTTAGTGTTTAAATATTCTGATCATATATCAAATGTACGTAAACAAAAATACAACACAGAAGTCAAGCTAGAAACAATAATGACATTAGTGCTAATTTAATAATAAAGACTATAGAATATTTGTGGTCAGTTGTCATTGGTAAAGGTAATTACAATGATTTAAATACTACTTCAGCCTTACAAGCTTCAAGCGCAAATTGCCAGCAACTTACTTGTAGCTGTTACCTAAATGTAGCAACAACAAAATTCTACTTAAAAAAAAAAAGCTAGATTGAAGAGGATGAGTCTGCAGACTGTTAGGGAACTTTATTTTTTCTGAACGCCGCCACCCCCCAGCAAAATGTGAGAAATGTTACTTGTACATGAATTATGCATCAGTGGAGGTTTAGAAGAGTGCAGGGTCCCTACACCCACCCCCTCTTGTAACGCAGTAGGGTGGAGTGGGGTGATATGTGTATGCGTGTGAGTGTGCGTATGTGTGTGTGTGTACGTGTAGGGATTTGGGTGGTGGGGTGTACCGGCACCCCTCTGTTTGCCTGCTGCACCCCCCTGCAGGGAGACACGGCACCCCCTGCAGGAGGCGCAGCGCTCCGCTTCCCCCTGTCCCTCAGGGCACACAGAAACATACATAAACACACGCTTGGCATATTCAGCCCAGTTTATCTGCTGACCCATCAATCAAATGCACATCCACACAGACACCCACCCACCCACCCAAACACACAATTACCATTAACATTCTGCATCTCTGCTTAGGCGTAGAGTTATTATTGTAATACTTCAAACTTACAAAGACAGGGATACTTTAGAAATGTGTGGAAATGTGTTGTAGCAAAGGCACAGTGCTTTCAAAAAAGTTTAAAGACGCAATATTACAGCAAAAACTTGAGAATCATTTATGTGACTGAACAAACCTATAATGCCTAAATAACCAATCATAATTTGAGGTCAAGTGTCAATGGCTTTTCCAGATTGCCCATCTTCTCCCTTCTGATTATTACAAATCACCACGAAGGCTTTGTTTCCTTTTTCCCATCTACCCACACATGTGTAAAGAACCGGCGCTTCCTCTCAATTATCCAACAATTATCTACACATAGATCTACTCTCCTTAGCAGGAAACAATATCACTGCATAGCTACTTCAAAATTAAGTGATAGTGGGATTGTTAGTCTGTGGATGAGCTATTTCTTTAATTACCCAACACATGCATGTACTCTCTCTCTCTCTCTTCTAAATAGTGGTGTGTATATATAGACCACAGGCTCAGTCACAGAGTAATTGGCTCAGCAATGAAAAAAGAGGAGGTCTGGATAATTAATTAATCTATCTGGCTGGGGCAGAGACGCAAGGCCAGTTTTACAACCCCACCAGGGAGACTGAGAGAGAAAGAGAGAGAGAGAGAGAGAGAGAGAGAGACCTGCTGCCCTCGTACGATCTATGGCCACGCCGAAACGGAAATGGCTTGCCAGAATGCATTAGGTGTGTATGCACTCTCTCATTTCGCACACAAACACACCAGTACATGCTCCGCAGCCTTCATATTTGTGCACCCTCACAAACACGCCGGCTTCTTCATAACACACAAACACACACGTATGTAAACTCTCAACTGTGCAATGCATCAACACGCCCTGAACTGCATATTCATGTGGATTTATAAACCTGACAGAGTTGCAAGGTTATTGATCTTCACTCAATTCCACAGACAGAACAAATAAGAACAAATCACGCTGGTCTCGTTTGCAAACAAGATTATGCTGCTTTTATTTACAGTGATAAATGTGGGAAAAATGCATGTAGAGATTTTGGCACTTTGATCTTCTCCTTCCCACATTTCACTTTCTGTTGTATTCTTCACAGGTTCAGAGAAAATGTTAAATGAACACAGACATTAATAGATTTTTCAATGCTTTTACTATAGCTTATTATCGAACAAGGATAATTTTTTGTGTTTATATTTATTTTCACTTGTTTTTACCACAGGGTGTTTTCTTGGGTCAATGAAACCATTTCACCATCTTAGGTAGGAAACTTACTACCTTTTGACTAAAGTAACCAAGGCCATAAAAATTTCCTGCTTTAAAGTGTCGTACATTTTGAGAAACAGGGAACCATCCGAGTGAAATCTGTAGCACTTGGTTTAATACATCCATTTGAACATAAAAAACAATGACTGTGTGTTCTTTCCTCATAAGTGAAAATGAACGTTTAAAGTGGACCTATCTCATTAGCCAATCACATGGCAATGCATCTAACCAAGCAGATATGGTCAAGGTGACCTGCTGAAATTCAAAGTGAGCACCAGAATGGGGATGAAAGGTGATTTATGATACTCTGAATGTTGCATGGTTGCTTGTGCCAGAGAGGCTTCTCTGAAACTGCTGATTCACTGGGGTTTTCATACACAGCCATCTCTAAAGTTTACAGAGAATGGTTCAAGGATGAGAAAACATTCAGTGAGTGGCAGTTCTCTGGGCAGTTCCTTTGTTGATGCCAGAGGTCAGATATGAATGGCTGGACTGCTTCGAGCTGATAGGAAGGCAACATATCTCAAATAGTCACTTATTACAACCAAGGTTTGCAGAAGAGTATCTCTGAACGCACTACACATCAAACCTTGAAGCAGATGGGCTACAGCAGCAGAGGACCACATCAGGTGCCACTCCTGTCAGTGAAGAACAAGAAACCAAGGCTTCAGTTTCCACATGCTTACAGAAAATTTAAATGTTGCCTGGTCTGATGAGTCTTGATTTCTGATGCGAGTTTGGATGATAGGATAAGGATTTGGTATAAACAACACGAAAGCATGGATCCAACCTGTCTTGTATCAACGGTTCAGGCTGCTGGTCATGGTTAAATCATGTGGGGGATACGTTATTAGCATCTTCTGGACCCCTTGATACCAAATAATCATCGTTTAAATGCCACAGCCAACCTGCACAGTGTTACTGACCATATCCATGCCTTCATGATCACAGTGTACCTGTCTTTTGATGGCTGCTTCGAGCTGGATAACATGCCAGGTCACAGTGCTCAAATCATCTCAAACTGGTTTCTTTAGTATAACGAGTTCACCATGCTCAACTGGCCTCCACAGTCACCAGAACTCAATCCAACAAAGCACCTTTGGCGTGGCATGGAATGGGAGATTCAGCAAGGGGCTGCACCAAGAGTAGGGAACATTATCTTTAGATGTGGGGTTCAAAAGAGAGGGTTTAGTTCTGACTGTATGACGCTTTAGTTCCTTGAACAACAGGATCAAACGTGTTCTTTTTTCCTCACAAAAACAGATTTTTTTTGGTTTTAATATGTATGCTTTTAATTAATATGGTATCAAAAGAATATTTCATTACAGCAAAGTTTCTACTATACTGGCAAACTGGTGATATAAGTACTGAGTATAACTGGAAATACGTTCTGTAGGGGAGCAAAGAATCACCCAAACGCCTAACGAAGTGTGCAACTACGACATACATATTATACTAAAATGGATAAATATAAATGAGCCTGAACCAAACAAATTTGGGAACCTTCTATAGGAAGAGATTTCTGGCACAACTCCACCTACTTCCACTGTGCAGGGAGCAGGGAGAGTTTCTCAAGTAATGTTTGCAGTACAGAACAACTTCATTGTAAGACCAAAAGTTGAAACATCCTGACAGTAAAGACCATCTGTAGAAGCAGGAGAACACCATATTGTATCGAGTATGTACTCCACTTTAGAGAACTGTGTCAAAATATAATTTTTGGTTGCTTAAATCTTGGCAGAAGAGTGAGGTGAAGAGTGTAAGGAAGATGGGAGTGCAGCTTTTCCACAGTCATAGACAGTTTGTCTGTCAGACTCAGGGTGGGATCTGGAACTTGAGAGTATTTTCCCCCCTTTTTTTCACCACGAGCCTGTGTTAGTGGTTGTCAGATCTAACAACAGGACGGGAGAATAAAACACACACGCACACACACACACACACACACACACACACACACACCTCAGCTGAGGAGGGAAGTGGCAGGTACATCACGTCTATGGTAATAGAACAGCAGATGGAACTGGCAGGCACACACAGCTCCTTGTGCTTTGAGACACGCACACACATGCTCTTGCATGTGAACACACTTATTCTAATGTTACAAAAACACACTGACACAAACATGCAAAAGCAAGCTGCTTTTACCTCGCAGAGCTAAAATATCACAGATGAAAATAAATACACAGCTTTAATCCACACGCATGCTTAACAATCTAGGAGTTTGACTTTCTCCTGCCAGTGTATTAAAACGCAAAAGGACGGTTCAACTTAAATAAGATTTTTACAAGAAAAAGGGAGAGGTGTCAGATTGTTAGTCCTAGAGGGTGCAGTCTGTTTCTGACCTGTCCCTTTGGGGCAGTGCATGAGCAATGGCATTGCTCATGGCCCTGATAATCTAGGAGATAAATCATCTTTAGTCACTCTAACAGCCTGACAGACAGACAGCCCTAAGTACCTGGGAGGGTGGCAAAGGGACACTTTAAAATCTCCAGTGATGAGGGGTATTGCCGTGAAGAAAACAGTTAGCTGCCCCAAGCTCCCTCATATTTCCCAGAGTTTCTGGCTGCCATTTTGGCTGCGTCTCAAGGCGCTATTCCGGCTCTATCTCATGTCACCGTTCTGGCTGCCGTTCAATTCTCATGTTGGCTCCTGTTCAGCCTCCATTCTGGCTCCGGTTCAAGCGCCACAGTGGCTGTTTTTCAGGGGCTTCATTGTGGCTCTGTTTCAGGGAAGCCACCCCCCCCCATTTTAGTTTCAGCACCCCAGGTAGCTGGCCTCCTGCCCGGCCTGCAGATCAGTGGGAGATCCAGGCTCAGGCCTTTTGTTTGGGGTGGCATTTTGCCTTTGTTTTCCCATCTCGCCTGTAATCTAAACACCCAAAACATCTCATGCTTGACAAATCGGCCCTGAGACGAGGGAGCAGCGGAAGACAAACGGCTGGAAGCGGTTCAACCCCAGGCAGGACTGATGGTGTCCGACTGGGCCTGACCTCCCAAAGGTTAAAGACACGTTCACTTACAAAGCAATCAATTACCCAGGCTGTGTGGGCGCTTTTAACCAACCTCCCCTCCTGCCTTCCACACAGCCGGCGTTATTGATGAGGGTCCCAGTATACTGCACACTCCAACCTGGAGTGTGTATTACATTTCACAATTGAAATAAATCTCAGATTCCTGGTGTTAGTGCCTACCTGAACGTCTCTGCTGCTTTATATCGTCTTACAGCCCCCCCCCACTACCCTCCCTCCCTCCCTGCTTCTCTCCCTCCTCTCTGCAGGTTGTTGTAGCAGGTTTATTCTGGTGGTTGAGCTCCGTGGGCCTCGGCAGGCCCCTCAGCTGTTCCGCTGGGTTTGTAATTACCATTTCATTAAGAATGACAGTTTCGGGGGTTGAAGCACCATTTCATCCGGGTCTCGTGGGGAAGGCGCTTGCCAAATTTACAGTGTGAGTGGCAATTATCTCTCTTCGTGTCTGCAATTCACCATTTTGTACTTAGTGGCTTGACAACGGCTAGGAACATTTTGTTGGAGTAATAATAGGTCTGGGATATTTACACTGTAGCCCACTCAAGCTTAGCTCTGTGAACAGACTGCTATGAGCTATCAGAAGAGATAGAAGCAAGCAAGAGGAAATACTACAGAGACAAGCACTAAACCACTGTGTGTACACAGGGTAGGTGTGGCATTTCAGTACGCTTTCCAGAAAGCTGAAGAAAAATTGCATAGTGTAGAGTCATGCAGTTTAATTTGCAGTTTATTCTGTTTCAAGTATGAGGTCATCCATAGACTTTTAAAGTAAGTGTTCATTTAGTATATTGTTTTGGGTTCAGTCATCAGATGTTTTTTTACTGCATCTTTGCTCCTTGTAATGTTTCTCTTTTGGCCACTTGATAAAAATGACTTTTAACCTCAATGGAGCTACTTGGTTAAATTATAAAAGTGTGTGTGTGTGTGTGTGTGTGTGTGTGTGTGTGTGTGTGTGTGTGTGTTTTTCTTTTCTAACTCAGAGCATGTGAAAAATGCAACAATTTCACTATGTTCCCAAATGCGAAATATTACTTGCCAAGTGGCTGATGACAAATCATTTTAAACTTCACTGTGTTCTCAGTGCAAATGCACAGAAATTCATTAATTTGACAAAACATCTATTATTCCCATGTGATGTGCATGGCCTTCACTGTCTTTGAATGTCAATACCTTATTGACTTGTTTCTTGTTGAGTGCACATCTGTATTAAAGGATAGGTTAAGGTATTTGAAAGTGTGCTTATCATGATACATGAATGTGCTTCTAGTTGGCTGTGATTTTTCCTTCTGTTCCTACTGGCCCTGAAGTGATCCCTTGAGAGACAACATCTGTATTGCTTGTTCTTTCTAAATATGCACTATAAAGTTGAGCCAAAGCTAAGATGAGACATAAGTAGCAGACAAATCAAAGCTTCCAAAGTTGTAGTTTTTCAGTGCCAAATTCACATTTCTTTTCTTCATTTCCCTTAGAGAGCACAAAGAAATGGCTGAAATGGATAACAGAAACAACTAAACAACATCAATGCCAAATAAAGGTCACTTGCAGCGTTTATTGTGCGTGTAAAGGAATGAAGTGAGTGACAGCAACTCAGACCTCTGAAACCCATGTCTTCACTATATGATTGGTTTGTGAGCAGAAGACTACAGGAGAAAGGGCAAGCTTATGCTAATAGAGGACTGCTGTGAACAAAATGTTTTAGAAATAAGTGTTCATAGGTGTTGAATGGAGACGCACTCGAAGGTGAAGTGAAAAGCCAGCAATCATAGAAAGGGGGAGAGATGCGAGATTGTTTAACAATGTGAAAAATTAACAATTTTAGACTCTCACTCTTGAAGGATTCTTACAATGCTGCACTCCGCTCTTCACATGAAAACTGAAAGAATCAGTTGATTAACCAATAAAAAGGAAGCTAAAGGCAGAAATTGTACTAAAAATACTGCAGCTGTAACTATGTAACCTAAATCTGACTTGGAATACATTTTTGGAAAAATTATTATGGCAGCCAATAACTCTTTACATTTTTACATTAGACAGGCTTAAAAGGATAATTGTTTACGTATTTGAATGTCTGTAAATGTCTGTGTGCAGCAAACAAGAGACAGGAAATATGTGTTTCTGTGTTTACTCCTCTTTCTTAAGAACAAAAAAATGGCAGCCATCAGCCTTGTTGAGTTATAGTGACATGACTCATGTAATGTCTACTGCGAGTGACGGCTGCAGCTCTTTTAATTGCATGTCTGCGCTGAATGATGGGATACTTAATTCCTACACATTACACACAATTGCTTTCCGCAGTGGCAGAGGCCCGGGGAGGCAGCGGAGGCTTTCTGTGGCCATATGGAGAGGGAGGCAGAGCCCAGGCTGAGTGATTGGGAGCTTCCTGCCTTGTCTCTGCACCAGAATGGCTGCTATACTGTGCTGAAGCTGCAGACGGGCACATGAAGACACACAAACATACGCACGCACGCACACCTCAAACCACGCACATATAAAAGTGAGATATGATTTCAATTTAGGCTAAGTCTTAAAACACTACTAGATCCATAAGCTTTCTCTCTTTCACTTGCACTCATGTGAGCACAATGCACATGGTCTCACACTTACTGTACACACTCTCAGTTACATACACACTGTAATCTCACACATAGGGGACATGCAAGCACACACAGGAAAACTCATGTATTTTCCCAGATACACACACTCGTACGTGCACGTAGACACACACACACACAGTCAGCTGTATGAAGTGTGCTGACAGTTCTGTCAGCTCATGGTAGCACCATCAGGCTCCCTGCTGTCCTGTGAATGGGTCAATTCTCCTTCTTCTTCATCTCTCTTATCGCACTGTCACATCACTTGTTTTCTGTTGAGTCTGGGGTAAGAATAGTGCTTGAGTCCTAAAGTAGCTGGAAAGTACAGTATCATTCTGACCCCAGCTTTATTGATATAGGATTCTCAGTAGGATTCTCAGTAGCTATGAGGCAAAGTGACTGAGTTTGTAGTAAACTAATCTAAAGTGACTAAAGAATCAAAAGGTAAATGGTAAATTAAATGTCATATTGTGCCAGACAGATAACTAACTAACTAACTAACTGGCAAAACATTCACAAACTGTTCACTGTAAAATATATTTACAATCATGTGGTTTTATTTGAAAAAATTCTTATATTTACTTTCAAGAAAAGAAGCAAGTATAGTTATGGCTTATTGTAATGCCACTAATGTTAAAGGTACTATATATGGACAAACGTATTGGGTCACAAATCTTAATCATTGAATCCAGGTGTTTCACTCAGTCCCACTGCCACAGGTGCACCCAGCCATGCAGTCTGAATATACAAACATTTGCCAAAGAATAGGTCCTCATTAAGAGCTCACTGAATTCGAGCGTGGTGCTGTGCTAGGATTCCACCATTACAACAAGTCAGTTCTTTAAATTTCTTTCCGCTTAGATATTAAAGTCACTTTTTTGTGAGCTGTAAGTATTTAGGAACTACAGCAAATTAGCCACACAGTGGCAGACTACATAAACTTACAAAGCGGGGGTCAATGAGTGCTAAGTCACAAAATTATATAAAAGTTGCCAACACTCTTCGGACTCAAGAACTGCAGAGTTCCAAACCTCCTCTGGCATTAACATTAGCACAAATCTGTGCACTGGGAGCATTATGGCATAGATTTTAATGGCTGAGTAGCTGCATGCAAGCCTTACATCAGTCACAATCCCAACCACCAAATGGACTGACGTAAAGAATGTGGCCACTGGACTCTGGAACAGTGGAAATATGTTCTGTGGAGTGACAAAACATGCTTCTCTATCTGGCCATCTGATGTTTGAGTCTGGGTTTGATGAATGCAAGGAGACATTACCTGTTGATTGGATTGTCCTAAATGTAAAGTTTCGAGGGGGTGGGCTAAAGCTATGTTTTTCTGGAGTTGGCCTGGGTCCCTCGGTTCCATTAAAGAGAAATCTTATTGCTTCAGCTTACCAAGATATTTTGGACAATTCTGTGCTTCCAGCTTTGTGAGAACAGTTTGGGGAAGGACCCTTTCTGCACCCCACTGCACAAAGCAAGGTCCATAATGGATGAGTTTTGTGTGAAAGAACCTAACATGCCCACACAGAGCACTGACCTCAACCCCACTGACCATTTTTGGGATGAACTAGAATGGAAGTTGATAGCCAGGTCCTCTTGTCTAACACCAGTGTCTGACTTCACAACCTCTCTTCTGGATGAATGGGGAAAAAAAATTCTCACAGACACACTCCAAAATCTTGTGGAAAGCCTCCCCAAAGGAGTGGAATCTGCAATGAGGAGACCAGATCTATATTAATGCCTACTGATTTAGAATGAGATTCCATGAATAGCACCTGGAGGTGTAACGTGTAGCTGGCCCAATACTTTTGTTCATATTGCAAATTTGGTCACAAATCACTGTAATTTTTCACCTGATGGCAGTGCTGTATGAAAATTCAGAAAAAACCTCAAAAATACTACAAGCTAATCATCTGACAACACTGCAACATAAACCTTAAAGAGTAAAAAAAATTACTTCCTGTATTTCTTGTCTAATTAAAATTCTACTCAAGGATGGTTGTTGAGTACTGTAAGGTAATAGCGGCAATGACAATCATCAAAATAAAAATGTCTCTGATATTGATGTAAAACCTATTGAATGTCAGCTCTATTAATGTGCAGAATTAATGCAAACACAATAGTACTGGCCTCGCATGAAGTGGTAAAATGTCAGCTACTAGAACAGCCAGGTGCGCTGCTCAATGATGTGTCCATGGAAATACCTTGGCCCAAACAGACCCTAACAAACCCAAGTGCATGCAAAATAAAGGAAGACAGAGACAGAGAGCCTGCTAATGCATTTAGTAACAAAGCCTTGTTTAAGAAAAGCCTTTAATGACTTTAATTGATCTTTATTAGCTTCAATTAGAAAGGGACACTGGGGAGGAAACAAGGTTGTGATTTTTGCAGGCCGGTCAGAGGAGGTGAGAAGGATCACAGCAAGATGGGGAGACAGTCTCATGGAACAAGAAAGAATGAAAGAAAGATGCTAGAAATAATTTACAGCTGACGTAAAGGCATTTACAAAAGAGTCACATGATAGCAGGATTAAGTTTTGGTGACCTATCAACCTGCAACACTGTCTTACTATATGGCATAGAGAGTGACATTAGCATGTTACACTGTGCTTGTAGGTGTTAATTATCTACTCTAACACCTTAAGCAGCTCATAAAGGATTGGCTGAAAATTAATTTCAGAATGTACTATAGCTTGAAATAATTCATCACAGGAATATATGTCGCAAGAAGGAGACCATGCATCCAAACCCATAGGTGAGAAAGAATGTCATGAGGTGAGGATGAAACATCTTACATGCAAACATTTTAGGCACTTTATCTATCACGCAATAAGATCATAGAGGTGACTGACTGGAGTCCTGAAGTACTATCTTGAGTGAAAAGAAGAAGCTGTCCTGTGACAGATGGTATGGTGACCTCAGAGTCCTAATTTCAAAGTCACAAGTCATTCTGGGAGGAAGAGTCAGGAGACACTGTGACAGCCAAAGTCCACAGATAAACTGCGCTAAGCCCTCCAAGATGCTTGGTTTTGGAAGCTCACAAAACCACTAGTTAAATCATGGAGACTGACGTTACCACACAGTTATCAAGGAAGGTGTCAGCATGAAGAAAAATTAGCAAAGCGAGGTTCCAATTGGTCCTGAACTTCTTAAAACAGCTTGGGCTTTATGAGTTATAGCCTACTCCTAAAACAGAAGACATGGATAAGGATAAAAAAAATATTTTGATAAGTAACAGCAAATGTAGAATTTTTGCAAGTTTCTGAAATCATAAAACAAAATTAAATTCCTTGTGAAATTAATAACTTCATTAATAATCAGAATCAGAATCCTTTTTTAATCCCAGGGGGGATATTACTAGAGTTCCAGATGCTCCATTAGGTACAAGTACATGAAAATGAAAAACTTCCAACATTTCAATCACACAATCACGTTACATGTTGTTTACTTTGTTCACAATTATTTTGGCATTTACTTGCTTTGATACAGCCCCCAAACTGTACTGCAACTCTCATTCATGACTCTGTCAGTTCTATTGCTTAGTACCTCATTTTTTTTTACTATATACTAGTACAATGCATACAGAAGAAGCATTCTATGAGTAATTTTACCTTAAATTAATGACAGTAACTTTATTATACATATAACAATATTATTAAAGCAAACACAAACTGGGCAGTACTGAAGTGAAAATCTCCACCCCATCCACCCAGTTCCTCCTCCAGCCCGCCATCCATGACTTCCTCTCCCCAGTGCTGTGTTTGTGTTTCTAGAGGGAGCCGGCTGACCCCTGACCCCAGGCTAATGAGAGCGATAACGAGGATTAAAAGGGGGTGACTGGAAGGTGTCTGAGAGTGGGGTTTAAACAATTACACTGGGCTGCCAACATGCCTTTCTTCATGACTCAGGAAATTACAGTCTCCCTCTCTTTCTCCCCCACACACTCTTTTAGTCGGCACACAAAAGATAGGGCTTATGGAAAATAATAAATTATCTCGGGGCCACGTTAACTTGGATGTAAATCGCCGGGCAATTATGTTTTAATAGCCCTTTAAGAGAATGAGTAATTGGGTTGACACTACTGGGGTTGATCAGGCTCACCCATCTCTCTTTCCCTTTGTGCCCACTGGAAAAGAGCTCTGGGTCTACGAGTCGGTCAGCTGGCAAAACGATTGTAGTTAAGTTAGTTAGTCTGTGAAAAACTGTTAACAGTGATATCAGAGAATCTGGAGAACTATTTTCATTATGTTAAAAATAAACCTTTTTTCTCTGAAAAGCCAAGAATTGTCAATATCTTGTTAAAATATTCTTTATTTTTGGAACTCTTTGCTAAGATGTTTTCACTCTTCACTTCTAGGACATTAATTTATTCTTCTCCTGATTATTTTTTTTCACGAGAAAACCTTGTGGCTACCTGTACTTATTTAGCAATGGTGGACATGGAATAATTTATTCTATATAAACAGTAAGCGTTTAATGAATCTGCCCCCATTTACAATGCCAATAAAAAGTATTAGCCCCCCCTTGGACCTTTCACCCTTTTATTGCTTTAATAAATCATGGACAATGTATTTTGTGTTTTTTTTGACAAGCATTTGCAAAAAAAAAAAGCTTGTTTCGTCTGAAAGTGAAATCAGTTTTACAAACTAATGTCATTTAATCAAAAAATATAAGGTAAAATAAATGCTTGCATAAATTATCACCCCTTTTAGGTCAGTATTTCGTAGATGCACCTTCGGCTGCAATCACAGCACTGAGTGGGTGTGGATATGTTTCAATCAGGCTGGCACATCTGGACACTGCAATTTTTCTTCATTCTTCCTTGCAAAACAGCTCAAGCTCTGTCGGGTTGAACAGCTCTTTTCAAATCCAGCCCCAAATTCTCAGTTGGACTGAGGTCTGGGCTTTGACTTGTCCAATCCAAAACATTCACTTTGTTGCCTTTGAACCATTTCTGTGTAGCTTTTGCTGTATGCTTGGGTGATTGGAGTGATTCTATATGAGCTTTTTTTCAACAGTGGCTTTCTCTTTGCCACTCTTCCATACAGCTTTGACTGGTGAAGAACCCAGGCAGTAGTTGTTGTATGTACAGTCTCTCCCATCTGAGCCACCGAAGCTTTTATCTCCTTCAGAGTGGTCGTAGGGGTCTTGGTGGTCTCCCTCACCAGTCTTCTTCTTGTCCACTCGCTCAGTTTGTGAGAATGGCCAGCTCTAGGCAGATTTAGACAAGTGCTATACTCCTTTCATTTCTTAATGATGGATTTGACTGAACTCCGTGGGATGCCCAGTGGATTGGAAATCTTTTTGTAGCATCTCCTGACTTTTCAATGATCTTTTCTCTGAGTTGCTTGGAGTGTTCTTTTGTCCTTATGTTGCAATTGTAGCAGGAAAACTGATGAACCAGAGACGAGACCTCCAAGACACAGGTGTTTTAATACAACAATCACTTGACACACATCAACTGCACTTAGAATACAATAGAATAGAATAGAATAGCCCTTATTGTGTGATCTCCATTTCACTAATTGTGGAACTGCTGGAATCAACTAGCTGGACGGCTGCTGAATAGGTCAGTCTCTTTAAGGGGGGCGGTGAATACATTTAATAGGCATTGTATTTTCAAAAATATCTGCATTCATATATATATATATATACTTGAAAAACAGCCCAAACTTGATCTCTGTGTTGTTATTAACATATGTTGGTCACAAGATATTTAAAACATATCATTCCACTCCATTTGTCACTCCATTTAACATGGCTTTTATTCAAAAATATGTTTATATCTTATGTTTAGAATAATAAGATTTAGAGAAATTTAAATCTTAAAGAAGAAAGGTATTGACAGGAAAAAAAAATTAATTAAAAAAACAAAAAGAAAATCTTTGTCGTGAAAACAATGCTAACCATCGCACCACCACACTGCCTAACGAAATTCTAAAGTAGAAATGATTCCTGTGGAACTTCAGTCAGAACTCCAATAAATCACAAAGTTACTGTGAGTAAACCTCACCGAATGTCTAAAAATGAACCTTTAAGCATCCAAAACTCTCTAGCACAAAAAACACATAAACCTGACAGCCCTGCAAAAAAAGTGGAAACTGTAGGTGTGTTTCAATGTGAAAAAGTTACATTACCAATAAACTGGCACTAAAAATAAATTGCCACATTTCATTAGATAGTGAACATATTCAAGTTTTTGCATCAACCATCTGTATACATTTGACTGTAAGTGATTTTGTAGGCAATGTCTAATTAGAACCTCCATTACCATGATCATCCATCTAATGTACACACAGAGTTGAACAAGACCCTGACCAGCACCTTTCAACCTCTGACCTCTGGCCCAAAGTGTGACCTACGGATTATCACTGTGTGTCTTGATTTGGCCACCTCTCGGGCGGGTTAGAGGAGCCAAGATCGATGGACAGAGGGAAGAGATCACAACAGGCCAAACCTGGTGAGTTGAAAACCACCAAATGAGACTGGAACAACACAAACAGCAGGGGTGAGGAGAAGGGAGGAAAATAAGAGAGAGGAAAGAAGATAGAAAAAAGGAAAAAATAGTGATAGGATCTGATGCCAGGCCGAGTCTGACACAGAAGAAGGAAATAATCAAAACCCTCGGCAGGTTGTCGGACCTTACTGCAATGAAGAAGCAAATGGTGGGATAAACCTGTATTTATCTTCTCATACTTTCATCTCAGGAAGAAGACAAACGGGGTAGGAAATCGATCAGATGAGCATCTGTTAGGCTTGGCAACAGTCACAAGTCTGCAGAGATGGATTTTAAACCCCATTTTTCAATTTCATCTTCATTACTGTGAACGCTTTGCAGACACTTAAAGGACTGTTCCACTGTAGCAGGAGGAAAAGGGCTGCATGTGCATCAAACAGGCTACTGTACCTCAGTTCTTTGCCCTTAGATATCCCTACAGCTGCAGTAAGTGCTTGACATGGATGATTTGTGTTGAGTATTAGCACAGAAATAATGGAGTAAAAGAGTAAAAAAGGTTTTTCTTTGACCATATGTCTTGCTATTTAAAAATTGAAGGGCTAGCTATATAAATGCCTTTCACACAAGCATAGTAGAGGTCAATGAATAAGGATTTCTTGAAGGCCAATAGTAAGAGTCACATATTTGTACTGCTATCAGTGTTGGTGAGCCACTGAAGAGGGGAATGTCAGTCATTGGGTCCAATTGTGTTGGCCTATTCTGGGTAAGGACTTCCACTGCTCTGGCTGGTCCAAACACTAATTCTTTCTAGTCAGATTTGGCTATGATGCCTGCACCTGCTTGGGTTCATCAATGCCTCTGTATTAACATTGTTGACTCCCAGATTTTTTTTAACAATCAGTCTCAGCACACTTTATATTCTGTCAGATTCCTTACAGCAGAAAATATAGTTAGTTATCCATATTTAGATATATACTCATCAGCCACTTCATTAGGAACAACTTGCTAGTACTGGGTTGGAACCCCTTTTACCTTCAGAACTGCCTTAATTTATCATGGCGTAGATTCAACAAGGTGCTGGAAACATTCCACAGAGCTTTTGGCCCATACTGACATAACAGCATCATACAGTTGTTGCAGATTTGTCAGCAGCACATCCTTGATGTGACCCTCCCATTCCACCACATTCCAAAGGTGCTCTACTGGATTGAGATATGGAGACTTTGGAGGACATTTGAGTACAGTGAACTCATTGTCATGTTCAAGAAACCAGTTTGAGATTATCTGAGCTTTGGAGATGGGTACACTGTGGTCATAAAGGGATGGACATGGTCAGCAACAATACTCAGGCAGGCTTTGACTTTAAAATGATGCTCGATTGGTACTAAGGGGTCCAAAGTGTACCAAGGAAATATTCCCTTCACCATTACCATCACCATACCATCACCAGCCTGAACCACTGGTACAAGGCAGGGGGGGGCTCCATGTTTTCATGTTGTTTACATCAAATTCTGACCCCAATTTTGGTGAGGCCATGTGGACTGTAGCCCCAGTTTTCTGTTCATAGCTGACAGGAGTTGCACTGGGTGTCGTCTTTCTTCTGCCATAGCCCATTTGCTTCAAGGCTCAAAATGTTACACGTTCAGAGATGCTCTTCAGCATACTTTGATTATCTTCTTCTTCTTCTCCTTTTGGCTGCTCCCATTAGGGGTCGCCACAGCAGCTCTTCTGCCTCTATCTCACCCTATCCTTTGCATCCTCTTCCCTCACAACAACCCTCTGCATGTCCCCCTTCACTACATCCATGAATCATCTCTGTGGTCGCCCTGGCAGCTCTATCTTTTACATCCTTTGTCCAGTATATCCACTATCCCTGTTCTGAACATGTCCAAACCATCTCAGCCTCACCTTTGTTACTCGTCTCCAAGCTTCTCAATCTGAGCTGTCCCTCTGATATACTCATTTCTAATCCTGTCCATCCTGGTCATGCCCAGTGAAGATCTCAGCATTTTCAATTTGCCACATCCAGCTCTGCCTCCTGTCTTTTTGTCAGTGCCACGTCTCCAAACCATACATCAAAGCAGGTCTCACTAGTGTCTTGTAAACTTTTCCTTTCACTCTTGCTGCCATCCTTCTGTCACAAAGCACCCCTGACATTTGTCATCACCAACTTCACCCATTCTGTACTCGCCTCTTCTGGCATACAAACAGTTTATACTGATTAAATAAAATATAAGTTGAAATGGGCTTGCACACCTCTCAAAAAAACTAAAAGATATACAAGATTGATCTATTTTACATTTGTGGAGCAGTTCTCCATGACACACATGCTGGTCTTACACCAGATGGAGCTACTTTCAATGATCATTGTGGAAGTGTAATGATGTAGTATGCAAACAATCTGCATGGGTTATGCATTATGCGTAGCTATGGGGTAAAGGAAACATGTCTATGCAGAGGACACTGTTATACATTTAGTGTGAAACTACATGATGCTAGACGAGTAAATTTTAGTGGCAAAAGGCTTAAAAATCAGACAAAAACTCAAATTAAATGATGTTTAAAGATGTTTTGCCATGTCCAATTAAAATCCTTGTCCTGTACCAAATTTTGCTGGTTCTGAATATTGTCCTAAAGTAAAACAAGAAGGAATGTTTTTAATAGCTGAATGAGAACTTGTGGTCAAATTAAATATAACCTTTAAAATACTGTTTCATGTTATGCATTTGGACATTACAGATTAAGACAATGCTTATTTAAAATGTTCTGACCTGAGCCTCCTCTCCAGGGTCTCCCACAGTCTCAACCAACCGAGACAAAATGTCAGACAGTGTGGCAGGAGTCAGAGGTTGTTTGAGTGCCCTGAAAATCTGGAATGAGCGACCGGCATAGTGGCGAGAAGAACAAGACAGAGCTGTTCTTAGAGCTACTTCACTCAGCAACGAGTCCAGCTGGAAACCTGAAGAGATACACATGTACATACAGGTAAATATGACCAAGGCAGGGAATTTATAACTGTAACCTAAGCTGAAATTACTAGAATTAGCTAAACGAGTAGCTGTGAACCCTACAGACCTGTCTGGGAATGTTTGAAGACTGTCACCACATGTCTGACAAAAACACTCAGCTGCTCAGCACTCTTAATGTTGGGGTTCTTAGGCGACACATCCTCATGATTCCAGAGTGGGCCGCGTTTCCTACAAGATAAGATTAAACACAAATGAAGCAACGTGACTTGGTAGCATTACTAAAACCATTTAACATCATCACACCAAGAAACGATACTAATTTGACACAGTTCCAAAAATCAAACCCATGCAAATTAAAATACCCAGTCCTTTTAGACACTGCTGGAAGCATGTAAGCAAATTATTATACATAATGAGTAACACTGTACAACTGTGTTCATACAAATACTGGGACATGCTGATTTTAATCAGACAGGGTCTTCTCACCTTGAAGTAATGAATTCAATCAGAGCTTTGGCCTTCTCGTCCTGTTCCAGAGTGACGTCTACCTCGCTGAGAAGCGTGGGAGACAGGTGGGACAGAGCAGTACCACCCACACCGAGACTTATACTGGAGGACGTCGAGCTTGAGCTGAGGCCAGAGTCCGTCATCGGTGATGGCTGAAAGTCTGGCAAAATCTCCTGTGCCCCTATAGGAACACATGGCAAACATATTGCCAGTGTATTACAAGCCAATACAAGAGATTATGTATTTATTTTTAGATAAGAGGTAAAACTGTTTATTTTAGGTTACTAAAAACTGAGTTAAGAACTAGGCATTTGTTTTAACTTTAATGTCACTTTACCTGTTCAGCTGCCTATTAATCAAAGTAGGCTAAAAAATGTATTATTAATAAATCCAATTCAGGGCTCTCCTACTGAGATACAGGATGTTTCAAAAAGATGGATCTGATTTAATATCACTTTATCTCTGCAACAACATACCACCCGTGAATGAAAGGTTTACCACATGGGAGGGCAGGGCATAAGAGTTTTAAAAGACCACAACTAACCATTTGTAACTTTGTGTAATTGTCTCATGTTGCTATCAAGAAAAATCCTGCATACGTAGTTCCCACAGATACGGTTTTTGGTCACGTGACCTCCTTTGTTGGCAAGCTGTACTTATT
Organism: Etroplus canarensis; assembly: GCA_015106775.1. Lineage (NCBI taxonomy): Eukaryota > Metazoa > Chordata > Actinopteri > Cichliformes > Cichlidae > Etroplus > Etroplus canarensis. The sequence goes on along the minus strand of VUQH01088494.1, from coordinate 15,910 downwards.
TACACACACACACTGCTGTTTATCTCCCCTGCGAATTTTAAACTTTTGATGTCGGATTCGACTTGTGATCAAAATCATGGAAAGGTAAAAGGAGAAAGACTTTGCAGAATCATTAAGTATGGAGGACACAAAGAGATACGATGAGAAAATTGGCATAATAGGTATGGATCCATACTTGTTAGCAAAGGAAAAGCTGAACCATGTGAAGTTTCAGCATTGCCACCAATTCAATACTATGACGATCAATGACATTTTATTGGTGGTGAACTGACGTTGAACTGCCATTTATCATGCAATTCCCGCTGCATTCCCACCGATAATAGCTGGTCAAAACGGCATGATCGGGGGCAATGATGCCAAACAATATCAACATTAAAAGGGAATACATCATGAGTGCATCCTGAACGCCGCGGCAACACGCCAGGGTCACACAACGTGAATGCCGGCCTTTTGACAGGAATATAACGGCAATAGATTGTCAGGAACCAGATTTTCAGCCATTCCACGCAGTTTTGATCAGGAACACTAAATCAGCACGGATCGTCATAATTGGCGCTATTATGGCTCCTGTGGAATGGGGGTCGAATGGGGGTCTAAGACGTGTACCATTATCTTGTGTTGGCACGCAGCTTTTATACCAGTGAGCAATTCCAGGCCTACAAGTCACTGGAGGCGTACAATCAGTTTGTTAATGGTTGGGTTGGTGACCTTTCCTTAAGTGTTCTGAATGCACAGCTGCCTACACCTTACCTATAGCAATGGCGGCCACTTGCATGTTGTGACATGTCTGTGGGAACTATGTATACACACACTACGTTCTTCTCCTCTATCTCCTTACCTCACCCCCACTACATATATTTATGTAGTCTAAGTCTAACCTATTTATGCATCATAATGCAACTCTTTAAGTAGGGTCTCTTATGTTAGCATCTCTTATTCTGTGAGAAGTAAATCTGTCTACATGGGCCAGGTATTTGCTGCTACCCAGTGGTTGGCTTTGGAACTACCTAAATATGTGTAATATTCCTGTTACCTTCCCTCCCTTTAAAATAATCAAAAAGCAGTTCTAGAGCTGACAGGGAAACAGCACATATTGCTTCTGTTAAAAAATTATTCTCCTAATTATTGTCCTTTTCCTGTTCTTGGCTCTGTAGCAGGACTGACCTGTGAGGTTGAACTCTTGAGTTACAGGCTTCACAGTCAGGACTCTTGGATCATTGCAGTCTCTGTTGCGTAAAAGGACCATAGCGACAGACTGAACACTGGTGTTTGCGCCCTGGACAACAAGAAGGTGAAGCAGCAGGCGTTTGCAGTGCTCATAGACCTCTGGGTGCTGGTGATCAAACCCTACAAGGAAGCCACATAAAGAACAAGACATTTTTATATAGTGTGAAACTTGATTTGACAGATTTCATAAAGGATTCTTCATGCAAAAACACGAAGAGGCTTGATTTTTTTTTCCGTTAACCGATACAGACATATAAAGCAGCAAAAACAGAATTATTTACCCAAGAAAACTGCATGTAACAGCAGTTGCAAGTAGGCACTCCACTCTACTTTGACCCCATGGTCAACAATGAGGTCCGTAAGTAGGATGACTGCAATGTTACATCTGAAAAACAGAAAATGTACACTGGGTTATGAAACAGCACATTACTGTGATGTTTTATGAGAGGAAAAGTACAACTTGTGTACCTGTGGAGAGGTACAGCAGGGGTGTTTGTTTCTGGCAAATAGTCCACAAGAGGGGACCAACAGCCTCCTGTTGGTGGGAAGGGGAGAGGCTCTGGCCGATTGTGATCCATCACTTTTAGTCGCCAATTAGCATAAAGCGGCATAGAGTCACCTGGAAAATATAGTGGTGAGCGGAATGAAGAAATATAATGTAGTGTTGAGTGGGGAGAACAAAAGATTAAATGCTTACTCTTCTCATCTTCATAGGAGCCTCCAGAGCTGCTGCTGTAACGAGATTCCAGACGATGGTGCTGGCGGTTCAGGTTGCTGTTCAAACCACTGTAGATATCTAGGTGGGTGTAACTGCAGAACACACACACACACACACAATCGTTTAAAAAAACAATGTCACTTTCCCCCCCAACCAGCAACAGCTTTCATTTATCAAATCACAGACTTTCAAATAAACTGCAGAGGAGTCTATAAGAAAATGACCCAACTGCTCACTTTATCTATGACCCCAGTGAACATTTTTCCTTATAAGTTTATGGTCTCAGTCACTGGTGTGAAGTCAAAGTTAATACAGCATTAGGCTCATTTTGTAAAATTTAGTCCTATTTAGGGTATTATTGAGGGTGCAGTTACATTGTGACTGACAAGTTGCTACTGTATATTTTTTTGCAGCATCCTTATCAGATCCATCTGTTAATCATCACAAATTAGTCTTTTTTATACTCTTGGAAGTTTATTGTTATATTTCCACTGCATTTACTAGCTCATCTGTCTCTGGTATGTGAATGACCTGACCTGTGAGACCTCTATGCCTGGTGTTTAACAAGAATAAAGCAGTTCTGTTCTTTATCTTGTACCTGTCCTCCATGTTTGAGTCTTTGAGCTTGCTGTCATGATGACCATCGGTTCCTGGCACCATGGTATTGCTGCTGGAGGTTGTTCCTGAGAGAACAGACACAAAAATGTATACTCTGGCATCAGAAACACATGATTTAGCCTTTGACCCATTGGCCTGAACCATGAACTTGTGCACTCATAATGCTCATTAACCTGAGGTGACTGAAGGGATCTTGTAACTGGAGGTGATGCGATAATAAGGGGGGTTGTCCATGTGAGTGACAGCTGAGCTGACAGGATCAGTTAACTCAAGCTCACACATCAACTCCTCCAGCAGCTGCATAGTCTTGTCTCTTCCCAGGTAAACCACCACTCGCTTCACCTGAACGTATACATTACCACAGGAGGAGAACATTAACGAGGAATAAGCGGCAGACACAAATACAAGGTACATGATGTGAGCACGCTGTAACTTACGTAGGGCAAGAGGCTGGGGTCACTGCTGACTCCTGACATACTGATGAGGAAATGAAGAATGATTTTGAGGTTCTTTGGCCAACTGTCTGCTAATGTGGTCCAAACATTCTCAATCTCTGACCAGGCAAACTCATCCCCATACTGTAAAAATAAAATCAATTAATGATCAATGAATTATCTCATGTTAATCTAAATACTGAATGTAGATGGTTTGCAGCTGTCTCACCTTTGCGGTCATGAACATTAGGTTGTTTAGCACCATAGTTGTCGCATGAGGGGATCCCCAGCCCTCTCCACGGAGCCAGCGCCGACTGTTGACCATCATAATCTCCCGGTCGTGCACATCCTCATCATCCTCACCACTGACACAGTCCTCTGGTCGCCGTGCAGCTGGTTTAAAGTCAACCAACTCCACATTGTTCATCCAGGGTAGGAGGTAGTGCAACATTACTTGACGACCACCAGGATGTGCTGTCTGGATACGCTGGCTCACCTCTGTAGTGTGGATAGTAGGATAGTAGGTTATATAACAGGGGTGTCACACATTATCAGTTCATGGACCACATGCATGTCACTTTGATTTCACATGGGCTGGACCAGTAAAACTATGGCATATCAGAGACACCATAAAAGAGACATGTATGGGGCACCAGGTCCTGGGGGAACGCTATATCATTTCACTGTGTATTTATATGTAGTTGAAATGACAATAAAGTAATCTAATCTAATCTAATCTAACATGGCACTCAGAGAGTCCTGAAATGAAATCTGTGTGAATTCCACAGTGGCTAAGCTGGTGTAAAAAACTTTTTACACGCTTATTTTGGGGATAGATCTGCAAACTTTTTAAAGTATTATAAGCTGCTATTAAGATGGCTTTACTGTTACTTGGGCATAATAATTATCACTATACAAAACCTTCACATGTTTTTCTTTTTTTGCCAATATGTTTATTGTCTTTTTCAAAATTTTTTCACAAACACATAACATATACACACACATACATATACCCACAAAACCTTCACGTGTAGAGTTTTTGTGACTTGGCTACATTCACACTGCAGGCAAAAGCGGCTCGAATCTGATTTTTTTGCCCATATGGGATCCATATCTGATTTTTTTATGACAGTCTGAACAGCACAGATCCAATTTTTTCTAATCGGATTCAGGCCACTTTCATATGTGGTCCAGATATGTATCCGATGTTTTACTCACATACTGATATGTGTAGCATCCATATTTACTTACATAAAAACAGCGCGTTGTGTATGACGTCATGCCGCCTTCTGCGTATGCGGGTCACTTTAGGGCCTGAGATTGTTCACACTTGAGTCTGATGGTGGTTGCATTTAAATTATAATGTAAGCAACTACGCAAAAAAATAAATTAAAAAAACGGATCTTGGCAAAAAATCAGAATTGACTTGCAGTGTGAACATAGCCCAAGAATCCTAAATAGAAATGTATGAGAGAATTTTCACAGCAAAAATGGTGGCTGAACCACTGCTGGCCCCAAAAAGCCAATGAATAGCCAAAACGAGAAATTATAGACCCACTGATGCAAGGATCTTCAACTGTGTGGTGACAGACTGGGTTGTGCTGATGGATGATGACATCAGGTATCAGCAATAGTCAAACTGACTGGCGATAGCTCACCAATCAAGGTGATTTTTAGCTCATGCAATTAATTATCATTATTATGAGATTCATAACAAAATTATTCTGCCTCGCTAGACTTTCATGTGGCATCTCCACACATACACATCAACACTTAAAATACAAGTGTCTGGGCATGCACAGGTGTGCACAGGTATGCACACACAGTTTATGCTCAGACTTCTGCATATTTGAAGGTTAATGTGTATAACTGGAGTGGCTACACTGATCCATCAGTCTCATCAAATGACAGAAAACAACTGTTGGATTGAGTTTTAAATAAAAGCATAACATGAATGTGCACTTTTAGAGATGTTGTTTATCTCATTCCCTTGGGGGTCTTTTTTGGGCCATCAGAAAAACTTGCAGCACTGTGCATATTACAACACACTGCTACAACAACAGTAGTATAAAACTGTCATGTAGCAAACCTGAGAAGATGGGCAGAGTGAGCTCTGGGTAAGTCCTTGCAAGTTCCTCAGACAGCTGGTAGTAAGACACAGAGTAGAGATGTGGCAGCGGTGACGGAGGAGTCAAGATCCCATCTGTTCGCTGGATCTCCAGTTTGTGGGCGTAACGGAAGAGCTTGGGCTCCAGGATCTGTTTCACACAAACAAGCACAGTTTATTAAATTAATGACTAAAGTTTCCATTTCAAAATTACATGTAAGCATTTTATAAGTGATGAAGAAATTCTGACCTGTAACAGCTGCATGGCCAGCTCATAGATTTCCCTGGAAGAATCGGCCGCCTTGAACAGAATCAGGTTCAGCAGCACCACAGTGTCAAACTGGTAATCCCTAAAAGAAAAAAACACACGTCACATTTGGATCACAAGTGGGTGGCTCTACAGGGACCTTAAAAATGAGCTGAAGATGGCACTGTGTGGTACCTGTTGTGAAAGACATTAGCAATGGCCCTAAAGCAGCCAGCAGCCACACGACGAGAACCAGTGTAGCAACGATCCACAGCCCAAAACATAAGGTTGCTCTGGTCTGGATTCAGCTCCAGCAGCAGCATCACAGCCTCACAACCCAGCTGGTGAACCTAGAGGAGACCACTGCAACTGTTAAAACCACTGGATCTTTCCTTCAAATAATCTATAAAATCCTGATCAAGTTTACCAACTCATTTTTCAGTATTTAATATTAAGATTCTGCATGTCTTTCTCTTTGACAAAAATATGCTGCAAACTGTAATTAAAAAAAGAAAAAGTATGACAGATGGCAGAAATACTTTAAACACTCAAAATTTGAATAATGCATGAACTGCTGCAGGATAACTCAAAAACAAGGAATAATAATAATAATAATAATAATTTTAATCTCAAGGGCAAATACTTTGTTTTATTAGCCCAGGCAGAGACACAAGCCGCTTCTACAATGGAAGGGATGCATCAGGGAGAGCATAAGCCATAAAAAAAAAAAAAAACAAAAAACGCCCATGCTGATTCAACCCCTTGGGGAAACACAAGCGAGCAACCAGAAAGTGCTTACTTTCTTCTGTATGTCTAGAAATAAAAATGCTTAGAGTTAAATTCTTTCTGAATGCCACTGTGTGGTGCTAGTGTCAAATTAAGTGAAGCAGTGCTACACAACTTTGACTTCAGGAAGTCTTACATCACAGACTAAACCAACTGCTCCTTGTGAAAAAAACATAATTCTTTACTACAGGAGACAATATGACAACACAGTTTAATATTTATGACTATCATTACATTTATACATTGAGATCATGTGGTATGGCATATATTTAGTGACCAATGTTTTTATGTGGTTTGATAAGGACTGTGTAGGTTGAAACTTGCCCTTTTTTGTAAGACAGTTAAAAATGCCTTTTGAACTGACTTTCTGTTTACCCTCTGTTCTACAGTCTGTGGGAGGCATATTCTGATAACCACTGTTAATAAAAAAAACTGATAATTAAATTTAAATTAGTAAAAATTTACCTTTCAAAATTTTGTTTTTTAAAATACATTTGCAGAACATTATTTTGGTGGTAATGTGAGCGACTTTGATAAATCTTTGTAAATGGCTAAAAAAAAGTCATGCATTTAAAAAACGCTATTCCGATAACAAGTTGTAACTGCAGTTTATAATGCTTGTTTTAGGTTCAGGCATTAGATGCATCCGTTTTCACTCACAGTTTTGTTTTGTTTTGTTTTCATTCACTCCTTGGTTAGCTTTAGGAGGAAACGATTGTGGTCTGAAATATGAGGAGTTGGGCGTGAGCCTAGTTTCACTTTTGACACCATACTTGCGTCATGGGACTCACACCAAAAGACATCTTCTGTGCAATTCTGAGACACCAGCGGCTTTGGTTTAACGGCAGTAGTAAGGAAACCTTTCCAACAAGATATCTGTAATCAGCTATGATACCATACATAATACTGCGTGTGTGCATGTATATATATATATATATATATTCCTCTGTTAACACTCAAAAAATTAAAGTTTAAGTAACTATTAATTTACCATTTATTAACGGTTATCATGAAGTGATACAATTTAGGCAGAATATCTCCCAACCTTCTTGTCCTGAGAATCCAGGATGTTGTCCAGCCACTTGTAGAGGTAGCCATCAGAGGAAAGGCCAACATTGTCAGCTACAGGTCCACAACACAACACTGCAGACATGGCCTGGAACAAAAGAGGGGGGTTAGTTATCCGCAAGTGCATGACACTGCACATAGAAAGCAAATTAATTTTAACATTTTTATATGTTGTACCTTTAGTGCACAGTACTGATGGCGGTTGATCTGCATATTTCTGTCACTGTAACGATCCAGGGGAGTGAACATAATGCTGAAGGGCCCGGCCCAGTGACTAAACAGCATGAACAGACTGTGTCTCAGCGACTGCTGGGGGAAGATGGACCTTCTCTGGTTCACTGAACACAATACAAAGAGATTAATACAAAAGATTTTTTCGCCAGTAAATTGCTCCTGACTGTGCAAGCATGCATCTGCCTTATTTAAGAGATATACCTGGGACATTCTGAATGATGTTGGCCACAAGCGCACTGAAGTGACAGCGAATGTCCCTCAGAGTGTCAGAGTCTTTGTCATTCTCAGCCTCAAGCAACTGTCTGGTCAGGTCAACATACTCAAGCAGTGTACTGTTCAGAGAATGGTTCTCTGAATCCAATCCTCCACTTGCTCTGTTCATAGAAAAATGTATGTTTATAAACTAAATATAAGAAAGTATAACAGAATTCCTGAATGCGGTTAGTTTCTAAATGTTTGAGGTTGCATACACTTGACTGATGACGCCAGCATCAGCAAGCAGCTCAAATATCCGGACCAGCTGGACCCTGAGGATGTCACGACGCCTGCGTCGCTTCATGTTCTGGAGAGTAAAGAGCATTTCAGTTCAGTAAAGTATGTTTTTATGAAAACAGATGACAAAAAAAATTAAGTTTTTAAGGATAGGCACTTACTTCAGGTCTTCTTTCTAGAGCTTCCTTTATGATGGAATTTAGCTCCTCCATCAAGTCTCTGAAGGACAAGAAAGCTACATGTAAGCCATCAAAAAGACTACATAGATATAAAAATGTATACCATGGTGTAAAGTGTTGTTTACCTGAAGACCACGGGGTTGGTCCTGCCAAGCCCCAACACAAGAGACTCTGTGATGTCCATGCTCTCAGAGCGCATCATTGGAACAATGTGTTTGAACAAGGAGGAGGGGGACGGAGTGCCAACAATCTGTTAACACACAGAACCGTAAAATAAGGTTTAAGCACTCAGATTACTTAAACTCCAGTTGTGCTTTATTGTTGTTGGCTTTTTATCTGGCTACTAAATTGCTGCGTTTGAGATAATTAAATTTATAATAAGAGTAAATTTCATTATTTCCACACAATGTGCAAAAATACTAACCTTTTTTCCCAAACCCTTATGAATGTGTGAAAACCTGGCAAAGAGTGTCGTTTACCTTTGAATCGTAACTGTAGCCGCTGTCCGGTGTAGACGCCAGCGTCTCAGGCGGGGAGCAGCGGACGGAGCCAGAGGTGGAGGATGATGAACACATGGAAGAGGAGGAAGAGGCAGAGCTGCAGCAGAGGATCAGGTAGTTTCTCCAAAGGCCAATGTAGGAGTCACTGCTGTTCAGACTGTTGAGTTTCTTGGCATTGATGGGGCTACTGCAGGTGAATATACAGTAAAAGTCAAGAGATAAATGACACATGTGTTATGTTGGGGTTATCACATGGAGGCAACTTAGATCAAACATTTGTCACTGTATTGACTTTTGTTATGCCTGTTAACTTTAGAACTAAGTGTTATTTGATAAAAAGTCCTCATTCCCCAAGTAAGCACATAATATCATGTAGGCAGCATCACCTGCTATTTAAAGTCAGACCATAATAACATACAATGAAAAATAAGTATTAACAGCATGAAATCAAAGGTTTAAGGAAACATACTTAATGTCAACTTGTGGAGACAGTAGCTGCAGGCGGGTGTAGGCAAACATCCAGGCATAATTGATAGCAGTAGGGCAATGTTTGGGCAGGTTCTCCTGTCGTAGGTAGCTGGAGAAAGTGATAACCCAGGGGTCCTGGCCCTGAGTAACATGGGCAAACACCCAGATGTGCGAGGGGCTCACCACATCAAACTGGTGGCTGATGGGAGATGAGCTCCATTCTGCTAGCGTCTGAAGATCAATCCCACTGGGACAATACAGCAGGTTGGTCTACAGGGAAGAACAGAAGAAGTTGAGTATTTTTACAGAACTTTTAAAGGTTTTATAGTTCTAAAAGTTCATACCTGGTCAGCGCCTGTGAGGTGAATGAAGCTCTCCAACACCGATGCACTTAGTCTATCCATTACATCAATGGCCAGTTCTTCATCTCCCTAAAAGATTAAACAACAACAAATGTCAGCAAAATGTGCTTGCAAGAAAATGTGCTTTTTTCCTGCAGTCTTAAACATATTTGCCTGTATTTGCAAATTATAACAATGGCCCCTGTAAGTCTAAGGAATTACCTTACTAATGCCCAATGCAGTGTGCAGGGCTCGCACCTCCTTGAGTACATTCACAGCTAGTCTGCGTGTGGCAGGGCGGCAGCTACAAAGCACCACCAGTGCCAAACCCTCCACCACATGCAGCACACCTATAGGAAGATTACGCTCCAAGGACAAAGAACGGCCACTACTTGAACCCTGTTAAAAATGACATGCGATTAATATTACAAGTTTGTCACATCAAACACAAAACATAAACACAGCTACTGTTACCAACCTGTGGATCATGGCTTTTATTGCTGCTCTGCACGGCCTGCCGCCACTGGCTGATGAGCTGTAGAAGCATCTTTACTGCGTTGTCCAGCAATGTGGGGTGGACATCAGTTACCTCTCTGACTATGAAGTAGGCAAAACCTGAGAGTACATCCTCCCGCCACTCTGGGAAATCCACCATCAGGGCCTGAAGAGTAGTAAAGGCTAGGCCACGAAGTTCCTCATCCATGTGGATGGTCAGTCTAGAGGACAAGAGAGAGCCAACAGGAAGATGGATATTAAAAGACATGAGGTGTGCAGTAATGTGTCTGCAGAAAGGTTAGAAGGGGTGAATTACTTTGCTAGAAGCTCTATTAGGTCTTGTCTGCTCATGCCATCTGGTATCAGTCTTGGGATAGCGGCCACACAAGTTCGGAACAGATCGATCTTTGGTTTCCTCTCTCCCCTGCAGGACAGACAATTTATGAAGACCTGTCATAGGTCATACACAGTAGCATGGATGGTAATAAAAAAGCAGAAAGCTGCGGTTACATACGTGATCATGTCCTCAGGCTCCTTGTTGGACATCTGGACATTGGTCATGCTCATGGAGCGCCCCACTTCCTTGTCCAGGTGTCGCAGGATGTTATCCAACGCCTTTCTTACTTGTGGGTAGTATAGTGACATGCCTAGAAAAACATTGCAGACATTTTAACAGTTTCTAAAATGCCTCCCCTTACCCAGAGGTGAACTCTCATTCTGAGTGACAGCTGTTCAAGACTCAAACCCACCTATGACTTTTGCTTCTTCATCAGTGAGAGTGGTGTTGAGGAAGATCTTTTTGACGCGCAGGGTGTTGCCAGAGGGCATGATGATCCCTGTAGTAGGCATTGGAGGCTCCCCATCTTTCTGCTGTAGGCTGTCAGCAATCACCAAGAAGGCTCGCAACCCAATATTCATCCTCTGGTTGGGTAGAAAGACAAAGAGGATAAGAGAGAACATGCCAACACTCTCATGACACAAGGAAGTTTAAGTTTCATCTTACCTCTGGATTGATGGTAAAGGTTTTATGAGACTTGCCCACACACAGGAGGTCATAGATAATTTCCTTCATAGCAAAGTCCAGTCTTTCCTGTAATGAAGAACAGATCAGCAATCACTAACTCACACTTCACGTCGTATGTGTGCCGAATTCTAGACTAGCTATGATAGCCAGGTATGTCAAAATGATTGATTGTATATTATTGTGCCATCTATAAAACAATATGCCCAGGCTGAATATGATTACGAGACATCATTAAGTAACAAGAAACCTGAGCTGGTGTAGAAGCTTAACCTACAAGTTCCAAACAAATAATCTAACCTGAAATAATTTCCAAGCTTAAGAGTCAAATATAGCAAACTTATAATTATTAAATAGTTATTTGATTTTGCAATTGTTACCACTACATTTCTAAATTTCTCACAATGGACATTCCTATCTCTTTATAAGGACAAAACAATAGTTCATGTGACTTGTTGTCCTTGTGGAAGTTCTTAAATCTAGAATGACAACATAATTTGTACTCCAGGCTGACCTGAGCTATGAACTGGATGATCTTGACAAAGATGTTGAGGGGGGTGTCTCTGGGCACCACACTGCGGGAGCCTTTGGGGAAAAGTGCTGAAACGATGCTGAGGAGTCGACTATGAAAAAAATAAATAAATAAATAAAAACACAGGGACACTGTATAAGCATACACAGAGCTAAATAACAAAGGCTCTTAGAAAAAGGACTTGCTCTCAAAAGCAGTGGGTTGCAAAAGGACTGTTTGTGTGGGATGCTTGTGGATGGATACATTTAGGCTGGCTCTGCAACTGACCTCTGTGTGACAGTGTTACTCTCACACTTGATCCTGATAATATAGACCCACAGCAGTCTGTAGAGTGACTCCAGTGCAACACGGGACATCTTTGGGTCTTTATTCTGTAGATGTTTAAAAACAAAAAGAAAGATAGATATAAGCCATACATTACATTTTGATCATTTCATTACCCACCTGTGAGATCTGGGAGACAAGTTTATTGCTGTCATCTGGAGAAACTGATTAGACTTAAAAACAATGCAACAGCATGCAAAAAAGACCTGTTTTTCAGTCTCTCTGCTTGATTTCTAGTTACAGACTGCTATCTGAGCACTGACTGTCCACATGATCTGATGATTGCTAAGCTTCATGCTTATTGAATTTTTAAAGCATACTCAACAGTAAAAATGAGGATAATACAATATTATGCTGCAGTGCATGGCAACAGTCACCGTAAGTCATGGGCAGTCATCCTTAGAAAATTAAATGTTTAAATTTTAGTTTAATAAAATGTAATAAATTAATATCAAGTTTAATCGTGCAGTTATTAATTCCTGGAATAATTCTTATTCAGTTGATATTTCACAATTCTTTTTACTCACCTACTAAACTACCTCCTACATCAAGTATCCATTTTACTGGTATACATTCAGAGGGTCTGTGCGAGATCAACCAGGCTCAGAGCCTGTGATGTGATCATGGTGTGAGTGATTTTACAGTTGATGCTTTTGCCTTCATGACATGGAGTTTTGCAGTTTGCTTTAACTGCTTTAAGTGATTATGGGCCACACCTCTGCAACACTGTATCTAGTGTCCAGTTTACTGTGGCGCCAGCTCCCACCTTTACCTTTGCCTTTACTAAACACACAAACAGACTGATGTGACATTGTGGTTCAAGCATGTGTCTGCAAGTCAATAAAACAGGCACGCTGAATGGTAGGAAAATCAGGATTTTTAATACCACAAACTACCAAGACAATTAATGTTCTTTCGGCTGCTTCCTTGTGTTCTACCCAAGGGGTCACCAATTATCTTTGTAAATAAGAACAGCAATTAATTACCTTAATAGGGTTGTTATAATATAATAACTGTATAAATAATTTTTACATCACTGGCAGTTATGCTTTTTTTTAGTTGACACAATAGCTAACCCATCCTTCCCACTTCACATGTGTAATATAAAGAGGACTCCACTTATTAATAATAGCCAGTGGGGCAATTACTGGATTTTGTGTGTAAAGCAAAAAAGCAACAAAAACTGAGACCATAGTGTACCTGTTGATAAATAAACTAAAATCCAAATCACTTCTATATGACACCAAACTCCTTTGAAGTTGAAAGCCTTTTTTTTCCTTGTCCATGACTGGCCGTCTGGTAATAAAAAACAGGAATGCACTTTTCTGACATATGATAATACTAATCTGCAATATTACCGTGTGTCTACTGCATATGCTGTAACAACTTGCTTGTGTAGATGTGAATGAAAAAAGACCATATTACACACTAAAACACTGTGGGGCTCATGTGGTCATGAACCTGTGATAACAGCTGAATCATCTACAAATATACCTGATACTATGCTTATCATTTTGATATCAGTATTTGCAGAGAAAGGACTACAATTACTGTCAAATATCAACTTGCTAGACTACTATGTTGTGCATTCCCAGCAGTAAAGAGTACACAACTTTGTTAACAGTAAAAAAAACAATTAATAATTATTATAAGTAAAGTTTTTCTAATCCCTGTGATCACAAACTAAAATATGAAATAAACTGCATCAGAGTGACATACATATTTATGTATCAATAAATAAAATGCCACAGCATAATACTAACTACATTATCATATGGTATATTTTAATTCTAATGCTTTTCACACAATTACATAAAAGCCAAGTTTTATTGCACAAGCTTTACTTGTAACAGAGTGTTTCTATACTGTGGCCATTAAGATTTGAGCATGTCTCCCACTGCTGCACATCCCATCTTGCTAAAATGTAGCAACAATTAAAATAAAACATTTAACTGGACATGAGACAAAAGCCAACAGCACTGCTCATAAGCAAACCAGCTCACCCACAATGACAAAAGCAACACCACAAGCTTCAAGTAGTTCCCTGTGGTTCAGTTCACCATCCTCACTGTTCCTGCAGTGAACGATTCACCCATTTAGCCATCCGCGCTACCACACATTTAGATCAGGACCTGGACCGTTGAAAGGAATTGAGCACCAGGCTAGTCACTGTCACTAGATAACTCACCTGCAGCGTCTCAATCTGCTTTCGGATGCTGTTGTTAGACGGCATCTGGAGCGAGCCAACGTGAGAAAAAAAAGCCAAATGACAGGAGACAAAGAATGTAGGGGTTGGGGAGGGACACATGCAAGTTATAAGCAAAAACAAAGACATAGAGCCTAAACAAATATGACAAGAGCAGATCAAACTATCTTTACCCCTGTCAGTGTGACAGTACATAAATCAGCAGTAATTGAAATGAAACAAAATGAACTGTTCAACATGCCATTTGAAGATTAAGCTGCATGTTGAGTAAAGTAACAGTTCATTATGATATTACATATTTTAACATGGTGAGTAAAATATGAATTTTAAAAAGCAAAATAAAATAAGGTGTGCTGTGGTTTGGGAGAGGAAAAATACACACAGAGGGAAACATGTAAGACGAACAAGGATGAGAAGAAACAAACAGAAACACACAATATTCGTCTATTTCACCTATTAAGCCAACAAGCTGTGGCACCCAACTCAGCAGTCCACTCAAGTCCAAGTAAAGCACGGTCACAATGCTGTATTTTAACCCTGCGGGGTACACACTTTAAAATATGGCTGCAAAACTATTACATAAATTATATTATCTTGTAACTATTGTGTGTATTTTTTCATTCTACAGTGCAATCACTACATGCAAATTTACAGTACTACACAAAAGTCTGAACCACCCCTCATTCCTTTATATTTTACTTCCAAGGAGAGTGTTTTTGTAATTTTTTAAAGTGGTCTTGAGTAACAGGTCTCCAGGCTTTCTGAAGGTCTTTCAAAGTTTTCCTTTGGACATTGATTGCTTTTTCCACTCATTTTCAGTCCAGTCCTTGTACCTGACTATTTTCTGAGAAATGTTTTGGTTGGGTACGACACTTAACACTGACCTGTGAAACCTACAAGCATAAAAAAAGGCACCTAATACAAGTGAAAAACCAGTGTTATGTGTACACATAAAAGACAACTTAGCAAACAATCGATTCTAAATTGTATCTTAAGGCACTCTGCTACTAGCTGCCTCTCACAAAAAAGTCATGTGTTCTCATTTCTTGAGTTGAATCTATGAAAAAAAAACAAAGATAACATAGTTTGACAGGCATAAAATAATATTTTCCCAAAGAGCTATTTGCCAAAAACTTGGCACATCTCAGCATGGTGCGCACTATGTCCTTAAAAACTTTGAGGAAACTGAAAAAGTGGAGAACAAAAAAGAAACGGCAAGCCTAAAAAACTATCTACAGCAGATAAACAGTAAAAAAAATCCAGCAAAGCAAAAAGCTGATAGAGGACCTGAGAGAATCATCTGGCCCTTCATCTACGGTTTGCTGAAGCCTCATCAGAAACAATCTCAATGGAGGAATGGCTGTAAAGTAACCATTCTTAAGAGGGAATGGTGATGGACAGATTGACAGATGAGGTCAGGCAGGAGTCTCCGTGGACTATGATGTTTGCAGATGACATTGTGATCTGTAGTGAGAGTAGAGAGGAGGTGGAGGAGAGCCTGGAAAGGTGGAGGTATGCATTGGAGAGAAGAGGAATGAAAGTCAGTAGAAACAAGACAGAGTACATGTGTGTGAATGAGAGGGAGGCAGGTGGAACGGTGAAGATGCAAGGAGTAGAGGTGGCAAAGGTGGATAGGACAGGATTAGGAATGAGTACATCAGAGGGACAGCTCATGTTGAGAAGTTTGGAGACAAAGTCAGAGAGGCAAGGCTGAGATGGTTTGGACATGTTCAGAGGAGGGATAGTGGATATACTGGACAAAGGATGTTGAAGATGGAGCTGCCAGGCAGGAGGAGAAGAAGAAGAAGAAGAAGAAGAAGAGGAAGAATTACCTGTGCAAGTTATGCCATAATGCAGTCTGTGTATTTTGTTCCCTCACACTAACAGGCAGTATGAGGCAAGCAATGTTGGTG
>VUQH01088493.1:17278-32971 GCA_015106775.1 Etroplus canarensis | reverse complement strand
CTGGGGCCTGGATCTCCTTCATGCCTGCTTCATGTCCTGGGGGGCGGGGCTATGGCTCCCCACACCTACTATTAGACATTTACATGGAGAAACCTTCTGAATACAAGCGCGCTCACTCACACAGGTGTGCACACAGGTGTGCACAAGGGCTTTCATAGACACGCACTATCTTCCTTGATTGCTTTTAAGCATATCGTGCATTGTCGGTCTTGTGTGCAGCTCAGTAACATTCAGTATTTACTGTTACTGATGCTTATCTAGGTTGTTGCTATGGATTGTATGTTTGTAGATCATATGTCTGTTCTTTATTTTTCAGTTGCAGTATGCTTATTACAGATGCAGTGGTTGGTATCTTAATGTGCACTCTTCTTCTTTTCTCTTCTGTTTCTCTCTTTTCTTCTTCTTTCTTTTCTTTTCCCTACCTGTCTGCCCTGGCAATAAATAAATAAAGAAAGAAATGTATCAACAAAAGGAGGCCATAGAGTTTATGGAGCTCCTTTTGGCAAATTAAATGTGTTTGGCACAACAAAGCATTCAGACCATGATTCTGCTTGCTAATGCTGCCAGACAGGACAGGTTAAAAAAACAAAAAAACAAAAAAAAAACAAAGTGTACTGGACAGTGCAATAAAGTGACAATTTACAGACTCATTCACTGTTTCTGAATATAGTGGTGGGTCCAGCGCCCTCGAGTGGTCATCACTGACCATGACACATCCAGAATATCTGGAGTGTCCCACTTTTTCAGCTTTCTCTTGCTAATGAATCCAAGCCTGCTGGCAATCTCAGCATCAAAGTAATATATTTATACAATATGTAATTTAATCAGCAAAATCCTTGTTTTTGTGTTTGCTTCCTTTCCTAAATAAAATAAGGATAAACAAGTCTTTGTACTTCCTCTGTATCAGCTAATGGGCTCTTGAATTGTTTGTGTCTTCTTGAGAAGTCAGTTAATAATTTTGCATACAAAAAAACAGAAATCAGCTGTTACCAAATTGAAATTCTGTCAAGTCATTCAGAGGCAGATAAATAAAATCGGAAATTGTGTGGTTTTCCTTCAAAATAAAACAGTTTCTCGAGAAAACCTGCGATTTTTCGTTAAACACAGCCGCTGACATTTTTTATTTTGAAAGCAACAAAACGGAAGTCTTTTGGGTATTTAAAGACGTGACATCATTCTTGTTGTACTGAACCTGCCAGAAACGTATGCTGAGAACGGTCCGCGGCTTCGCTAGCTAACGGAACAGTAGAGAAAATACATTTTCCGGCTTTGAATTATGGATAAGAATCCTACGCGGTACAACGTGCAGTTGTATATTTACGATTTATCAAGAGGAATGGCTCGTAGCCTCAGTCCTATAATGCTGGGTGAGTAGCCTGGAGATAAAACACTGATGCTTTCTGGCCTTGGGGACAAATAAGTACTGATAACCGGCTGGAGAAACCTTCTCTGACGGTCTTTTAAAGCAGGTCTTGCCGTTCGTTGCACCGGTCTTCGGTTAAGTTGGCAAGATAAAGTGTTTCTTATCTGTTGTTTTTAAAACGAATGGCCAAAGTTGACCGAAATACCTTCGTACATCACTAGAAACGACATCGTTCTCTTTTTTTTTGTACCGGCACCTGGTGGCTGTTTGCCTTGGAGACCGTCTGCTGCCTCCTGTTTACCTCTTTTCTCCTTTCTTTTGCAGGTAAGCAGCTGGATGGAATATGGTAAGTGTCGTCTCTTTAGTAATGAAAACACTGATTTTTACAGTAGTGTGTAAACACATCAGGAATAGGCCAGTGACCTATTTCCCAGAAAATATAACGGTAGCATTAAAAATGTTAAAAGTAGCTCCTGGTGCTCTTTCTGTTTCAGCTCTTGTAGTTTTGTATTTGGTGGGATTTTTGCTGAAGGTAATTTGGGGATATGTGTAAAATTTTATGAATAAGATAGGTTAGATAGCTTGTGAATACAAAATATAAAAGGAAAAACATGTGTACCTTCAGCTGCTCCCTTGTATTCTCCCCAAGGGGTCGCCACAGCGGATTAATCCGCACTGGTAATTTGGCAGAGGTTTTACACCGGATGCCCTTCCTGACGCAACCCTCCATGGTGAGAGGGGCTTGTGTCCCCACCTGAAATCAGACCAGAGACCTTTCGCTTGTGAGGCGAATGTGTAATCCACAACACTACGGGGACACGAAAAGAAGAAATGTATATACCTAGCATATCTGTCACAAATTAAATAACTTATTTTGTAATAATCAAGTCATTTCTACATGGCGGGATGTTTTTCCAACCCCATTTCCAAAAAGGTTAGGATGCTGTGTAAAATATAAATAAAAACACAATGCAGTGATTTGTAAATCTCATAAAACAGTATTATTCACAAAATAACATAGAAAATGCATCAGATGTTGAAAGTGAGACATTTTGCTATTTCATGAAAAATACTAGCTCATCTTAAAAATTTGATGGCAGCGACATATCTTAAAAAAGATTTGGACAAGGGCAACAAAAAGCTGAAAAAGTAAGTGGTACTAAACATGTTGCCACTAATGAAGTCAATTGTCAACAGGCCAGTGATTTGATTGGATATAAAAATAGCACACTGGAGAGTCTCACAGAAGTAAAGATGGACTGAGGTTCAGAAATGTGCGAGAAACTGCATCTACAAGTTGTGGAGCAATTTCAGAATAATTTTCCTCAAAGTAAAATTGTAAAGACTTTGAATATTCCATCATCCAAAGTGCACAATATCATCAAAAGCTTCAGAGAATCTGAAGACTTCCCTGTCTGCAAGGGACACGGCTGAAAACCAATATTGGATGCTGGTGATCTTCGGACTCTCAGGTGGCACTGCATTGTGATTCTGTCACTGAAATGACTAAATGGGCTCAGGAACCCTTTTAGAAATTAGTGTCTGTAAACATAGTTGGCTGTGCCATTCGTAAATGTAGGTAGAACTCTGTCATGCAAAGAAGCCATATGTGAACATGATCCAGAAATGCCTCTGTCTTCTCCGGGTCAAAGCTAATTTAAAATGGACTGAGACAAAGTGGAAAACTGTTTTGCAATCAGATGAATTGAAATTAGAAATTTTTTTTGTAAATCATGGATGTCACATCCTCATGATTAGAGAGGAGATTGGCCATGTGGCTTGTTATCAGCGCTAAGTTAATCTCTGATAGTATGGGGTGCAGTAGTGCCTATGGTACTGAGACCTTGCACATCTGGAAAGGCAACATATGCTCCCTTCCAGATGGCATCTTTTTCAGGGAAGGCCTTGCATATTTCAACAAGACAATACTAAACTATATACTGCAGCTATTACAACAGCGTGGCTTTGTAGCAGAAGAGTCTAGGCACTGAATTGGCTTGCCTGCAGTCCAGACCTTTCACCAACTAAAAACATTTGGCTCATCATGAAACACAAAAGACAACAAAAAAGACCCAGGACTGTTGAGCAATTGGAATGCTTTATCAGACAAGAATGGGACAATATTCCTCTTCCAAAAGTCAAGCAGTTGGTATCCTTAGTTCCCTGATGTATTATGGACTGTTGTTAAAAGATTAGCGGGAACTACACAGTAGTAAACATGGACCTGTCCCAACCTTTTTGAGACATGTTGCTGCCATCAAATTCAAGATGAGCTAGTTTTTTTCATAAAATTGCAAAATGTCTCATTTTCAACATTTGATATGTTTTGTCTTCTTTTGTGAATAAGATATTGGTTTTTGAGATTTGCAAATCATTGCATTGTGTCTTTATTTATATTTACACAGCATCCCAACATTTTTGAAATTGGGGTTGTAAAACATCCAGCCATGGACAGAGGACTTGATTATTACAAAATAAGTAATTTTTGGAATTGGGGGTTATAGTTATAATTGATCTATTTATCAAGTAGATTTCAAAATACACCGTGACTGTCGTAACTAAGTTATTTGGTGTGCTGAACGGGCCATTTTTCATAAATGGCACAAATATGATTTTAAATAACAGTTATAATGCTGAGTTGCTCTGACCTGGATTTACTGCTGTAATAATTTTATGCTTTATTTTCAGGCACACAGCTATAGTGGCATATGGTGATGAGTTCTTCTTTGGAGGGGAGGGGATCTCCAGCTGTTCACCGGTAAGAATGTAATAAGGATACTCACTCCATTTCACTCATATCCTCAAACAAATCTTTTTGGAAATATTTGGGCTTTCTCCCTCAGATTGCTGCGCTCATATGTAAGATAATACGTAAATAATTTTCAGTGTTAAGTTTGGGGGCCTTCCATTGGTTTGAAAATCCAGAGATACATATTTTGTATGTTTTTTGTTTTTTGTGTTGGTTTCAAACTCAAACATGTAAACTCAGGTTTACATGTTTGAGTTTGTAAAGGGAAGGTCCCTGTTTTGAGACCAGGTCAAGAAGGGCATCTGGCATAAAAACTGCCAGTTTACCTATGCGGATTCATCAGCTGCTGTGACCCCCAGGGGAAATACAAGGGAGCAGCCAAAGGTCCGTTTGTTTTTAAATGTGTATCTACTAATTCTAATTTCTGCAACTTAATAAAAATGAAATTACATCCTGATTTGAAGTGGTTGTCTTGAGACAAACATTTGTATGATACCCCTGGGACAACAACTACATCAGCCAAATGTGAGTAAGGTCATGATAGTTGGGGAGAAAAACACATGATTGTGCAAAGAAGCCAAAGTACAACTTGAGACCAATGTGACAATTTTCAAGAAAGAAGATAAGGGATTCTGAAAAGCTCAGAAAGATGAAAGTAAAATGATTCTTACAAAAGAACTCAAACATTTAAGTTATTAAGCATGTTTCAGTATTTTAAGCAACTTACTTTGAGCAGATATGAGCTTTTTTATTAATTCTGATGACCAATTCATCGAGGTGTGGTTGTAACAAGTAGCTTATTAATGTAGCCTTTTCCTACTGCGGAAGTTGAGAAATATTATTTGCACAGATGAGCTAGCCAGATTGCATTAATTAAAACAATCTTAAAATAATGTATCTTTTAATATTTATATTACCTGCCTAAAAATCTGAAGCTTAGTAAAAATGGACAAAAGTTTACAAAAGTGTACATTATACCTACAGAAGTTTTATGACATCTCATTCTAAAGCCAGGTATAAATCTAGAATTGGTCCTCCCCCTTTGCAACTATACAAACATTTGTGAGGTCAGACACTGATGCTGGATGAGAAGGCCTTGCTTGCAAACTGTTCTTGTTCATCCCAAAGCTGTTTAATGGGGTTGATGTCAGGGGTGGGCCAGTAATGTTCGTCCACACTAAACTTGTCCAGTCATGTCTTCCCCAAACTGTTCCTACAAAGTTGGAAGCGTGGAATTGTCTTAAATGTCTCGATAAGCTGAAGCATTAACTAGAATGAAGGGGCCCAGTCCAACCCCATAGCATTATCCCTCCTCCATCAAAATTAGTTTGTGTAACACATTCAGGCAGGTAATGTTGCCAAACCCAGACTCAACCATCAGATGGAGAAGCGTGATTCGTAAATTCACAGAACATATTTCAGCTGCTCCAGAAACCAGTGGCAGTGTGCTTTACACAACTCCATTTTCACAGCTTGGCATTGTGCTTTTGATGTAAGGCTTGCGTGCTGCTGCTCGACCATGGAAACCCATGCCATAAAGCTCCCGGCCTACAGCTTTTGTGCTGATGTTAATGCCAGAGGAGGGTTGGAACTCTGCAGTTACTGAGTCAGCAGAGCATTGGTGACTTTTTCCACACTGCGTGCCTCAGAGCTCTCTTCCTTTGCGTGGTCTGTCACTTTGTGGCTCAGTTGTTGTCATGCAACGCTTGCGCTTTGCAATAATGCCATTTATGGCCAATCGTTGAATATCTAGGAGTGTAAAAAGAAAATTCAAAAACTGACTGTTTGCAAGAAATTTCTTGAATTGACTTGTTTCAAAGATGGCATCCTATTACAGTATCACACTTGAGTTGTTAGAATGAGCCATTCTAAAGGGCTCACTGAGTTTGTAAAGGCAGACTGTATAGTTAGGTGCTTGATTTTTATACACGTGTGGCAATGAAGCCAAATGAAACACCTGAATTCAACAATTAAGAGGATATGGCCCAATACTTTTTCCATAAAGTGTAGCAAGCCAGCAAGCCATTACTAACTTACTGTAGTGAGCACTCTAAACATAAATATTTAACTCAAGACAGCTTTTATTTTTTTAAGCGAACAACGCGACAGTTTCCTCAAGCCATCATTGTTTTATGCTTTGGAGATTTTTGTTTTGAGACATTTTATTTGCCTTTTTTTTCAGGGTGGGACCATGCTGGGGCCTCCAGACACAGTGGTGGAACTCGGTGAGACTGAAGTGTCTGAGGAGATCTTCATGGATTACCTCTCTTCACTGGGAGAAAGCACATACAGGTCGATTTCCTTCTCCATTTTCCCTCATACAGGAAAGCTTCCGGCTGATTTTAAGTAATGTATAATGTCCCTGAGCAGTAATCCATAATCGGGGGAATCTCTATATAATTTCAATATAAGAGTGATAGGTTTACTTTTTACACAGTACTGAATCTTTTGTTTTAGTTTTTTCTTTTTCTTTTGTTTATTCAGAGGTGACAGGTACCGTCTGTTCGAACATAACTGCAACACTTTCACCAACGAGGTGGCTCAGTTCCTGACAGGCAGGCCAATCCCCTCCTACATCACTGACCTTCCAGCTGAAGTCCTCTCTACGTGAGTGTGAAACTCAGTCTGTCAGCTAATATTGACTTAATAGGAATCTATGGTATAAATATGTCCCTGCTCCACACAGCACATCCTGTAACCATGAATGTGTTCTAAGGACATCTAAGCAAAACACTGGTTTAGTCTCAATTACGGTGAAATTGCATCCAGCTAAAGAATGTAACATTGGTTTTGTTATAATTCATTACATATGTACTGTAGTGTAGCCATGAAATATGTTCCCATACAATCTTTGATGAAGATGCAGAAATTTCAGATTTGACAACTAAAGGTTAATATGATACAGCCTGCAGAAGGGTTTTGTTTTTACTGTGCTCTAGCTGAATTTTTTTTTAATGGTGTTTAACTGTTTTGAAGGCTTAGTTTGATCTTTTTTTAGAAGTCACAAGGCCAGCCATAGCAGAGGCACAAGTTTTCCCCACAAAGTCAGTGTGACTTTGCTGCATTTAAGAGAGGACAGGCAGTGCTATCTTCTGCTATGACCAGAGTCACATTTTATAATGTGGCTGAATGGTACTGTTCATATTCCAAAACCTACCTTCAGAAATTTGCTTCACAGTTGTAAATGCTTAAAAGTAAATGTGGTTGTTTTCTAAAATATTTCCAGTGAAATTACTTAGAAGGAGAAATTCTAAGCTGCATTGTGAAAACCTTAAATAAAACATTTAATTAAGAAATATGCAGTGAAAATGAATGAAAAGTACAATCACTGTGTTTTCCACTCCTCAGACCATTCGGGCAAATACTGCGGCCCATTCTGGACTCTATTCACATCGGCCCTCCGGGAGCAAATGTCATCAACGGGGGAAGAAACATCTAACCTGAGAGTGCAGAGTGTTTTTGAGGTAGCTTCCAGTGTAGTCAGTCAGTGTGAAGTCTCAATATTTTTCCCTTTCTTTGGGGAGTTGATCACAGCCCATTTCATGAGGTTTGAGGGTCTGTTACTCAACAATAAATGAAAGCCACAGAGTATATTTAGTCAAATATTGCAGAGAATAGATTTTAAACACTGGAACATTATTTAGATTTTAATAAAAAAATACTTAACAGCATATCAGATAGCTGTAATTAAGCCATCTACAACATAACCTTTTTTTGTACCGAGGCGCAAAATGCTCTTTTCTTTAAAGCTGAAATTCAAATGTATTTATTGTCTCCACATTTTGCTATTTTGGCACTTATTTAATTAAATGTTTCTTGACATTTTTACTGACATTCATCAATCTTCTTCTGCTGACTACAGTGGATTTAAATCTTAGCATGTTGGTTTTTCAGTGGATACACAAGGATAAGACCAGGATTGTTGCTTCTTGGAGAGTCTCTTGTCAATCATCTTTTGATTTTGCACTTTCATGTTTTTGTTATTTGTAACCTCTTGTTAATTTTCCATCATAAGTTCTTTTGTACCTGTGAACGTTATCTCTTATTGTTAGTGTTTAGATCAACTGTTGTGGTTGCCTGCTTACATGAGCATCCATTTTGTCACAGAGTCTGATGTGACATGATTGATTGCAATTGGCACCAAGGTTATAAGATTGGAGTTGTTTATAGATTGTATATAGAAGATGGATGTAGCTACGGTGACACACTGGTTTTTGAAACCTCGACTTGAGCATTTTGGATATCCCCATCTTAATATTTTGAAACATATTGTGGAAAGCGAGGGGTGGATCTAACCGAGAATACTACAAGCTCATATGGTAGTAACTTGCCAGTTCCCAACTCCCTAGAAAAGGGTTTACAGAGGTCATGGATCAAATGAGCTGGGCCCCCTTCCAGAAAGCAAGTTTTTCTGAAACTCTGAGTTTAACCTTGAGTTGAGGAAAATGCTGGGTTTCTGTTCAAGAAAGAGGGTAAACTTAAACTCTGAGTTAATTACTGGGGTAACAGACTCTGTAAACCTAACCTGCTTGCTAGTGTATTTTCTTCAGTAAACTCTGAGTTTTTCTCAGAACCCTTCCCTCCTGCTGCACCTGAACCAGCTATCTGTTGCTCGGATTCATTTCCTTATTTATAAAGTAACTTAAAGCACATAAAGGCAATAGATGATAATCAGTGGATTTATTATCAGCTCAAAATAAAATCTATAGTCTCCATCTTTCCAACTCTGCGATTCTGTGGATAGTAAGGCAACTGTCCTTTACTGTACATTACTGTAGCAATCACTGTTTAAATGAAAATTGTATATGAGAGGCTCAGATTGTAAATTGATGCATGCTAAAATTAACTGCAACATTTTATTCCAAACTTTATGACATTTTTTTAAGACACTTTAATTTGCAAATATTTTTGCATCTAGATGTAATTTTTAAATCTAAATATTAAATGTGAATCTAAATGTTAAATCTAAACACACCTATCAATGATAAAATGATCTGTCGTGTTGGAATTGGTCACCCTGATGGAAAAATATGTCACAGCATCTTTGAGATGAATTAAATATGAGCTTTAAATTACTTTAGATTCTAAAATGGGACTAAATGCATTTTAAAGTGACTTTAAAAGCAAGCTGTAGACAGTCTGACTGTATTCTGACTATATTTCATGTTGACAAGTTGAACTACATTCATCACGTGATGTTGAGCAACATTTCGAAAGTGTCTGAAAATTCGAATTCTGAACCTCTACATATTTTCCACATAAAATCAGTCTTACTGGGTTTGTCTGTAACCCCGGGTCCACAAGTAAGCTGTTTTTATCTGTTTGATCCATATTTTTGTCTTCAGTTTTAGCAATGTGCATTTTGTCCCTGTGAAGTTACAGCTGAATAATTAGATTTACTGGTTGCTGTGTTGAATCCTGGTATCAGAGCTCTGTTGATGATGGCTTTCTTTCACTGCTCACACAAACATTTAAGTTGGTGTGAACAAACTCAGTTGATTGAACTGACTCTTGTCAGCCTTCCTGGAATTGAAAACTCAGAGTTCCACATCTCGAAGTTGATCAGCTCCAAGTTTATGATTATACTGCTTCCTGGAATAGGGCCCAGTGGTGTCATTTTTTTCGCACCCGCTTTGCAACCATTTGAAAACATTCAGGTTTAAGCCATTCACGCATTGGCTAGACTTGTCGGACCTGGAAGCTACATCTATGTTTTATATACAGTCTATGGAGGTGACAAAACTTTGTGTACGCACCTCTATAGCAGGACTGGGATCAGTTACCTGTACATTCTCTGTATATGCAAGTAATCCCTGGCTTTTAGTAGTTAACTGCAGAGATGATTAGAGTTCAGCAGGACAAGCTAAAAACAAAGTCCGCACAATTCCACAGTGCTGTAAACTAACTCTACACACAATTTCTCTCTCTTTTCTAAAAAACAAGTGAAAACTCAAGATAAATGATTATTTCTGATTATGCTGAAACATGTTGGAATTTTTTTTGTTTTTGGTGTTGATTCTACTGAAAGTGACATGCGCCTCAGTCCCGCTTTGACAAAAAGTTGTCATAGGTGCTTCTCGGTCTGTGAAAACTCCAGAAATAGATGCTGATCATAGATACATTTATTATATAGATATATTTTTACAATGTCGTGTAATCCAGATACCATGATGATAATTCCGAACAATTCATTCACATTTTAAGGTAAAGGTGACCATCTGCAGGCCAAGTCCTGTACTCTTAATCACATCCTGCTCGAGTCCTTTAACAATCACCAGAGTGTGTTTAAAATACAATACACCTCTGTGCCTTCATCTCCCTCTGCTTGGCTATAGTCACACTTTTGGGAGTTGGCATAGTTATCATATAGCACACACCCATCGTAATGTTCTGTGCAGTCAGCAGTAAGAATCTGATCACATATGAGGTGAAAGGGGTTAACAGTTTTAAGGAGCCAACATACGGTGTGCAAAATGCATTAGAATAGTTGCTCTACGAAGTGCAAGCAGTCAAAAATATTCCAGATTTAACATCTGGATCCAGCAACAGTCTCTCCACTATACCATCAGTAAGGACACAGAGCTATCTAATTTTATATACGTTCAATAGATGACATGTCATAGTGTTAATCTAAATAGGACAATGTTATACACTTATCCCACATTTGAACTCACTAGCCTTTCCCTGCTTATACACAGTGAAGGATGAAAGAAGCACAGAAATACAGGAAATCTCAGAGTGTTTAAACCAGCATTAAATGTTACCGTGTTCTCCTGCAATAAATAAACCCTGCACACACTTACTGTCACCTGGCACTTGCAGCTTGACTCTTTTTATTTTGTTGCATGGACACAAGATGACCTGCCAGCTTTTCAAAATTTTTTGTTCAAGTTTAACCCTTGTAAAGTATTAACCTACTTTTAAAGGATGACATAGGTAGAATATTTCCCTTCAAGAAGCTTAGAAAACTCAGGTGAATCTGAGTTCTGTAAACCTGCCTTCTGCTAACCAACTAACTCTTACGATAACCCGACCACTGAAATGTATTACTGCAAAAGTCACCCTTTGTTGCTCTGATGTATGTTTGTTGCTGGCTGCTACCTGTATTGTGAACTTGCAACAGATATTTATGGATGTTATCTCCTGATTTAAATATAATTATGATAGATATATTTAAGCGTATTGTTTGTATTGTTTGTGTAATTGTTTTTGTAATTCTACCTATACATAAAGCCATTGACTGCAAATATCTAAGTTGTTGTTTTGTTTTTGACCACCTAATTCTAGGTTTTAGACTCCCTTGCACAGTGTTGTGTGCATACATGGACTTGCGGACTTAAAATTGAAGGCATATGTGCAATTTCAAAACACTGCAGATGTCTTGGAAAGCTCCAGTAAGTAGTAACTTTTTTGGGGGGGGCTCAGTTGAAATGGAATATTAACAATGATGTTTTTCATTACTTTAGAATGAGCCCTTTTATATCTACAACAAAAGCATGTCCTCTTTCACACTTTGCACCATGTTGCACTCCCATATTTCTGCTGCAGTCCAGAATGGACAAACCAAACTCAGGCTCTAGAGAGGGCTTTTTGCGTTTTTAGTGGACATCATAGGCTCTCTTACATGCCTGGAAGTGTAGAGCGACGCGAAGGGTAATCGGATGGATGCTTCTTTACCACTTGATGCCAGTCAATCCTTTGCACTGCTCCTTAACTGAATCCTATCCTCCTCTTTTAATTGAATCATTAGGATTTGGACATTGGGTGAGAACTCAAGCTGAGAAATTTTCACTCTTCTCACCTTTTGGTAATAACAACTTCAAGCTTCTTTAAGTAGCTAACTGATCTAAAAATGACCCTAGCAGATGCCTATAAAACGTTGAAAATGGCAGTAACTGTCAGTTTAAGACTGAGACCAAGAATACTCTTACATATAATGGCAACTTTGCTGGACAGAAAATCAAAACAACATAAATTTGTTTTTGCACTGTTTCCCCTGGGTAGGTACAAAAAAACCCCAAACACTACAGGTATTATAATTAAGCATAATGTGTTAAGTGTAGGCAAGCTCCAATGGAGTCAAGAGGTGGTATTTTACTGTAAAAAAAATAGCTATGAAGGTGTTGGTGGGGGGGTTGCCCACTTGGTATATCTGATATGAGAATGTTGGTGATTTTGCTACAAAATTGCATTAGTGTTGCTCCAGAGCAGTCATTGCAACTAACTACAGTGTTGAAATGTCATAATTCAAACTCAAAAACTCAAAGACAGAGCATGAGGCTGGCGGTTGTGTGCAGTGTGAAACATTAATGTAGTAATGATGTATTTTAGACTTAACAGAAAAGAGTCCCTTTAAAGTCAGTTTGATTAGGTTTAGGGAAAAAAAACTAAACATAAAATAATTACCCATTCACAATGTTAAACATGTGTCTAAGCCTCTTGGATTTCTCTTGAAAACCACTGAAAGCAAACTTCTCCCATGTGAGATCTTTTTCGCAGGTTTGCAAAGCTCATATCAGGGAAAAAAAAAAGAAAAGTCACTCATCATTTCCAAAGATCGTCTTGGAGCAACATTATGAAACTGCTGGAACAACAATGCTGTAGATCATCAGCTCGAGCAGACAGATTAAATATCTGTTATCTTTGTGTCCGGAAGTTCAGTAGTTAATAATAAATTATAATTACTTATGTCTAACACCTCAATGTTTGCATTTCATGACATATATTATTTTTATTCATCTGTGTTTTTACTGTTAGATTGCTCTCATAAATTGGCTGCAGGTACTTACAGGAGTTGTGTTGTTAAGACACACTGACGTAAATTAAAAAAGACAAAATACCTGTGTTTAAATGGCATAATACTATTCAATAGCACTATGAATACGGATAAGTGTAAACACTATACATGCTGTTCATTTTGGCTACCTACCCATTAAAGTATTGTTTGTGAAATGTGGTTCTAAATATAATTTGTCAAATTTCCTTTTTTCCTTTTTTTTTTTTAAAATCAATTTAATTAAGGTCCACAGTACAGGAGTCACGGAAACCAGTTCTTCTCCAATGTGTCCAAAGTCCTCAGGTTCCTCAGTCAGTATTGGTATGGGTCAGTCTGGCCAGTGATGTGGATGCAGGGAAATCCACATGAGAAGCAGGGCTGATCTGATGTGCTTGAGGAACAGTGAAGGAGTCTGCATCTGGAGAGAGAGGATGCTGAAGCTGTGCAACAAGGGGAAGGAGCTCTGGAGAAACTTTTAAAAGCACCTTCAAGACAAGATGTTGGTTCTTAAATCTGCAATGAGCAACATTTTCATACTCATTTTGAATGAAATGACATTTGAGATATGATATCTTGGCAGGCAAATGATAGACATTTGATGTGTCTGCGGGCCATGATGCAGTCTCTTTGAAGAAAAGTCTAAAAGCAGCAGAATAAACTTACTTTGAACTGGAGATGTTGTGTGGAGGAGCAGCAGTGGCAAAATCACACACCATCACACCATGTCTACACAGATATGAGATAATAAAGTTTATGAAGACACAGAGGATCAGCAGTTGTGCTCACTCATGTGTTTGTGTGTTTTACTTACAGAAATCCAACAGGATGCAGTTACTGGGTCACGTCTTTAGGGATCACTGGTATATTGCTTTCCTGTAGACACAAAAAACACACCAGTTGATCAGAGAAGTGCAAATTGTCTCATCTTTCCACCAGGTGGCAGAATATACCCTCTCAGATATAAAAAACTGAACATGAACATCAATTTCAGAATCAGAATACTTTATTAATCCGGGGTGGGGGTGGTGGTATATGTGACATCTGTGAGGTGAATACACATCTGGAAGATCTGCATCACACAGGTTAATTATCATTATTTGCCTAAATGTTTCTCAGTGGTCAGTAATATACAATCATGTGAATGTTGGGAGACCACTGTGTGAAAAAAGGGACTTACTGGGTTTGAAGGAATGACAGGAGGAGCAGTGACTGCTGTTTGTGTGGGGATGCAGTTTACAGGCTGTTGATTGGACAGGCACTGTGGAAGGAGAGGGATCGCTGGAATGAGAATGTAAAATTTCTTTCTTTCTTTCTTTCATTCTTTCTTTCTTTCTTTCTTTCTTTCTTTCTTTTTCTTTCTTTCTTTCTTTCTTTCTTTCTTTCTTTCTTTCTTAATTAAGATGTGTTGAACCAGAACAAAGTATTAGCACAGCTAATTAAAACAACTGTCTCTTTAGTTGGTTTCAGTGTGTTTTGGACCCAGATTCTGTTCACAGGAAAAATATTTTGCTCTGTAATCACAAGGGGTGTAATGAACAATAGGAATTCATCTGCAGACAATTTTCTCTATGAATTATTTGTTCTTTAAGTTGCCAGAAAAGATGAAAATCTCAGAAAGTCAATCATAATGACTTTGAGTGTCTTGTTTTGGTCTGCTAACTTCAAGAAATATAAGTTTCAAATTATATCAACACAAAATTAATTTTCTGTTAAATGAAGAATCGATAAAATATCTCTGCTCTAATCTCTTATATTAGAAACAGCGTCACTTTACTGAGTTATCCTGAGTTACTGATCAGTAAAGCATCGCACCACAGTTATACAAATGTAAAATACAAGTAAGGTGACAGCAGAGTGACTTTAGATTAAAATAGGATTTTTTTTTCCTTTCATATGGCCTAAAACATCCAACATTAAGTATTTTATCAATAAAACTCTGACACCTTTTCCTATCTCTGGTTGTCTTACCTATCCCTGCCTGATTTTATGGGTGAGCTGGCTCTGTGGTGGTGGGAATGGTTTTAAGATAACAGAAGATAACTCTTTATTGTCATTGCACAGTCATACTTTGTGCAACAGTACAATGAAATTGGGGTTCTGTCCCGCATTGGTACTAAGAGAAAGACATGCAGAAAAATTGCAATTTACAGAATAACATATATGCAGAGTCGAATCAGTGGAGCTTGCTGCTCAAACACATGAGGAGCTGCAGCCACCAAATACTCTGCTCTGACTGTCAGCTGGCTGAGGGTTGGTGTGTGACTTGTGAGGGGTTGAATGTGTCTCTGTTTCCCAAGAAACAGTCCAACCAATTCCCAAGAGTGGAAACCACCTCTTTCCACT
Source organism: Etroplus canarensis (assembly GCA_015106775.1). Taxonomy (NCBI): domain Eukaryota; kingdom Metazoa; phylum Chordata; class Actinopteri; order Cichliformes; family Cichlidae; genus Etroplus; species Etroplus canarensis. The sequence goes on along the minus strand of VUQH01088493.1, from coordinate 17,740 downwards.
CTTTCCCCTTCACAATATGTTCAAACTGCACAGAAGTCCATTTTAGTAACAGAGCTTTGTTTTGGAGTTTTTGTGTTTAAGTAGTTGGTCTTGCAATGCGATATACATTTGCCTTGCATGTGAAAGGTCCCTGGTTCGAGTCCAGGTGGGGGTACATACCCCTCCCACAATAGGAAGGTTGCATCAGGTGGAGCATCTGGTGTAATGTCTCTGCCAAATTACCAATACAGATTCGCCTGCTGTGGTGACTTCTTGGGAAAATTCAAGACTATGATTAAATATAACTTGTAATCTAGATTGGTTTGACTGTTCAGTGAGACTAGAAAAGCAAGAAATGAACACATGTACATTACATTCTAGCAGCCATTGCTTCTTTGTCAAAATTACTTTATAATATAGGCATATTTCAACACATGATTTTGACTTATGGCTGCAAAATAAAAAAAAAAAAAAATTAATATT
>VUQH01088493.1:2570-17258 GCA_015106775.1 Etroplus canarensis | reverse complement strand
GCATTTGTGTTCCCATGCTCTTTGAAATAGTTTGGACATTGATCAAACAACTTTGGGTCAAAATCACTATTATTTACAATTTGAGGACACAGAAGTGTTTTTATCATAGAGAGTCTCAGGATCAGTGGATGCAGTCTGTTGCTTCTTTGGCTATTCAGCTTGTGACAATTTTCTTTTGGTATAACATGACATGATGCTTTAACTTTATTGAATTTTAAGGGGGAACATCCAATTTCTACGACATTTGTGTTCAGTGTAATGTCCTGGCTCATCTACTTTGTAACTATTTTGATCAATGTCAAAATGCAGAGCTGTGAAATAATTTACCAAGTCAATCAGTGAGCATGGAATTTAAACTGGTCATTGCTGTAGGGGCTCTCAACCAAGACATGACTGTTGTCCTACTGAGCAACCTCTCCACTGTAAGTGTGTCCTTTGAAGGATGTGAGCCCTCAGCAAATGTGAGTCATCTTTGGAAAATCGATAATAAGAAAAAGAAATGCATATAAAGAAAAAAATTGCTTTCATTTTATGCATCACTTTATGTGATGAAGCTGACTGTGGAAACATAAAGAGAATATATGTATTCCTAGTATTTTATAGCCCCAAAGCTCTACATATTTCCCCAGATAATTTACTTTTCAGAGTAAATGAACCAAAGCTAACAGCTAATATGCACAAGTAATTTTACACACAACAACAGTTAAAGTTCATCATTCTTCAGTAATTTAATCATCATCACAAAAATATACAAGACCTCAAATGTACTGAGCTGTCAGTGTTTTCAACTAACCTCTGTGCTATGTGTTATTATGTCAAAGAAGATATCACTTTTCCAGATGGTTGATTTCTCACTGTAGAGCAAAACTGTTGTGCAAACAGATGTGCGGCAGACTTTCTCCATGGCCTTTCGACCAGCAGCACTCCTAAGAGAGAGGAAAATAAATGCATACAGATCTAGCCTGTCCTTGCTCCCTGCGGTTGAGCAGCTGAATCAGCTCAGTTAGTAGCATGATTATAAGCATCCATGTGACATTTGACAAACGTTAACCTTCTCTCTAACTTCAAGGATACTCTCAGGCAGGGTCAAAGCTGTTAGCATGGCACCTCTGTGACAAAAACCGATGATTCACACCTAACCTCTGCTTTGGTGACACATCCTTCCATGACATGTAGGGGTGACTTTGTTTTTCTTTCTATAGGGTCTGTTTTAGCTACACAAAGTTCATTTTACTATTACCTTTTACATTATAAAATTGTAAGACTGAAGATTTGAAGCCAGACACTCTTTATTTAATCTGTCTGGTAAATAAGTCAGTAATAATATTGCTATTACTTCAGCAAACCTTGGAGTAACATTAGCTGTTAATAATAAAATGTATTATTGAGGTAAATGTCCAGCTACCTACCTGCTAAATGCTCCAGAATATTCCCAGTCAGTAGCTAACTTTTTTGCCAGTTGGTGCAGAGCAGATCATTTACAACAGATTTATGAGACATGCATCACAAAGACAATCACTGTATTGCAAGCTGTGCACTTACAGACTTACACACTACCACACTACTATTGCACTGAGGACTTAAAATACAAAAAAGTCATATGGTAAGCTAATGAAAAGTCACATGTGGAGTGCTGTACACGCCACCCTCTGTGGTCACCATCTTTCCTGCATGGTGATACTGGAGTTACACTATAGAGAGTTACAGAGCATAAGCTCAGACTGCTGAGTGTGTAAAAGTCACCAACGCTCTGCTGCAGAGTTCCAAACTTCCCCTGGCATTAATATCAGCACAAAAGCTGTGCACTGGGAGCTTTATGGCACGGGTTTCCAAGCAGCTGCATCACCAAGCACAATGCCAACCATGAGATGGAGTGGTGTTAAGCACACTGCCACTGGATTCTGGAGCACTGAAAACATGTTTTGTGGAATGACCAATCAAGCTTCTTTATCTAGCAATGGATGAGTCTGGGTCACCTGGGCAATTCTATGCTTCCAGCTTTGAGGGAACGCTTTAGAGAAGGCCCTTTTCTTTACCAGCATGACTGTGCTCCAGTGCACAAAGTAAAGACCATAAAGGCAAAGCTGGATGAGTTTTGTTTGGAAGAACTTGACTGGCCCACACAGATCCCTGACCTCAACCCCATCAAATACCTGTGGAATAAACTATAATAAGCAAAAATCCCACAGATACACTCCATAGTTTGTAGGAAGCATTCCCAGAACAGTGGAAGCTGTCATAGCTGCAAAGGGGGTACTGACTCCACAATAATGCCTATGGATTCAGAATGGGATATCATTAAAATAGGTATAATGTATAGGTAGGCCCAATACTTTTCTCCATGATGAGAGGGACTTGTGTCCCCAGCTGGAATTGAACCAGGGACTTACGCTTGTAAGGTGAATGTATAAACTGCTACAGTACGGGGACACTACAAACCAAAACATAATATATGACTCAAATAGATGAAGAAGATAATTTAGCGGCACTCACAGCTTCACCGAGAGGGGTCCTGATTTGATCCTCAAAGTACAGATGAGAGTTGATGTCTGCGTCAACTGTGAATGAATGCAAGAGACAGAGAAAAGACGTTTTGCTTTTAACAGATAAGTATATAAAAGCTGCTTTTTTGTGAGCTCTCCAGAAGGTTTTGCAGAGAGATCCCCATGGCTTAATGTTTCATTTAGGAGTGATATGCATAATTAAGGCATTCATGTACCGTTTTTGAAGGTTATCCTACAAGAAATAATTAATGAACACAGTGGCAAAATATCAAGTTCCTAGTTTGGAGTAACTAAATGTGTTCTTTTTCAGGAAGACAATCCCAAATCTTATCTTGAACATTTAAAAACCACTATGCACTGCAAACATGCTTAAAAGGTACAATCTCTCATGTCTTCTGAAGTTTGTCTTCTGCAAAACACAGGTGAGCGTGGGGGCCAGTCAGTGGTATCAGTTCCTTCATCCTCCATGAACTGCCTGCATACCAGGAGGAACCCAGGACCTACTGCACCAGTGTAGGATATGACAATGGGTCCAAGGATTTCATCCTGATACCTCATGGCAATCAGGGTGCCGTTGCCTAGCCTGTAGAGGTCTGTATGTCCCTCCATGGATATGCCTCCCCAGACCAGCACTGGTTCACCACCAAACTGGTCATTCTGAATTATGGTAGAGGCAGCATAATGTTCTCCACAACTTTTCCAGATGCTTTCATGTTTGTCACATGCTCAGTGCTCTCATCTGTGAAAAGCAAAGGCACAAGCACCAATGGAGGACCTGCCAATTCTGGTATTCTGTGGCAAATGCCATTTGCACTCCAAAGTGCTGGGCAGTGAGCACAGGGCCCACTAGGGGACACGGGACTCTCAAGCCACCCTCAAGAAGTCTGTTTCTGATTGTTTGGTCAGAGACATTCACAGAAGTGCTCATCCTGTTCCTCCTTGCACAAAGGAGCAGATAGCAGTCCTCCTGATGGATTAAGGACCTTCTACGACCCTCTTCACCTCTTCTAGAGTAGCTGCCTGTCTCTTGGAATCTCCTCCATGCTCTTGAGACTGTGCTGGGAGACACAGCGAACCATCTGGTGAAGGCACATATTGAAGTTCCATCCTGGATGAGTTGGACCACTTGTACAATCTCTGTAAGGTCCAGGCATCAACTCATGCTACCAGTACTGACACTGACCCTAACCAAATGCAAAAGCAGTAAAAAAACAATCAGAAAATATGAAGAGGGAAAAAAATGTGAGTGGTCTCCACCTGTAAAACCATTCCTGTTTTGGGGGTCGTCTCATTGTCGCCCCTGTAGTGCACTTGTTGTTGATTTCATTAACACTAAATCAGCTGAAACTGATTAACAACCTCTGACTAAAAGGTGTTCCTTTAATTTTTGTGAGCAGTGTATTTCTGGATATCTACATCAAAGTATCTGAACCAAATGCTGTGGCAGCAGAATAAACATATCTGATGTTACCAACATACCTTAATATCTTAAGCAATTTCCCCCTGGAAAATCATTAATGAAGAATTCTGATTCTGAAATTGTACATTACCTCCAGTCACAGATACTTTATTGTGTTGTTACCAGTTTTCACCACATTAAGGGCTGTCTCAGTGGAGCCTAGTTAAATGTTGTAGTAGCTGTCAGTAAGTGTGATGATTATTCTTGTCCAGCCATGCTTGCCCAGACATGGTTTCATCTCTGCTGTAAATGTCACTTTGAATGATTGTCAATTTGTCACAGCAGCCCCTGTTAGCATGTACAAAAATGGGATATCCTTCTTTGCGCCCTCTTTTCCTCTTCTTTTCTTTCCACCATCCATCTCCATGTTTATGTCTGCCCGTCCTGTCTCAGTCACTTTCTTATTTATTACTGGCATCTTTTTTTTAAAAAAAAATCATGCTGCTTCTTTGGTCACACATTTCTAACTCTAAAGAAACACGCTTAGATTGCCTAATTTTTCTTCTTTTATTTATTACCTGTGTCTCTCCATTTCCTTCCTTATTCTTTTTCATCCTAATTCACTCTTTCTCAGAATCCTTGATTACCTAGGGAGTTTTTGCTTGGCTGTGCCTCCTTTGCTCTCTGAGCCTCCTCTCATTTCTCTTTTTCCTCCTCCTCCGACTTAGTTGACCTTCTTCCTTAACCTCTATCATTTTCCATCATCCATTTTGCTTTGCAGCTGTAATGACCTAAGACTTTGCAGCTACTACAGAGTACTCACGTACATCAGTTATTGAAGAAAACTTAAAGAAATCCACCTATGCAAAGTACAAGCATTTAAACAATTTGTGTACATTTCTACATGCCGTTGGGTTTTTGTCCATCAAATACATGTAAACAGATAGCTAATGCTTTGTTTACATTATATGCAATCCCTGTTATTTTCTGGTGTTAAATTAAGACTGAAATGAAAGAAAACAAAACTCACAAGGAAAGCAAAATAACACAGTTGTGACCTCACTGCTTTTTACCCATCCTGCTCTGATGCTGTTTGTCTTTAGTTTTCTTGAGTCCACCTCCACCTGTTTTTCTTTATTTCCTTACCCACCTCATTTCCCTTTGGGGGCAACCAACAGGAGGGGGTGGCACACCAGCTGGCCAGGTCACAGTTTTGAAATCACTTAGGTCAAGAGCATCTGTGTGCTACCTGTCAATGTTAAACCAAGGCCAGGATAAGTGCCATATCCTTGCATAAATACATAGATGCATAAATACATAGACACATGTGAACTGTCCCCAAGACCTTCTGCCACATTAGTCAGTTTCCTTGGATGCTCTTGGGCTGTCCCACCTGGAAAATGTAAATGAAATCATGTGCATTCACCTGCATATGTGCATCTGCAAGTGAAACTTCTATGAGCCTGTGCACATTTTATATATATACATATCTCTCTCTCTCTCTCTCTCTCTCTCTCTCTATATATATATATATATATATATATATATATATGTATAGTGATTTACACATTCGCGTTACAAGCGAAAGGTCCCTGGTTTGATCCCAGGTGGGGACCTTTTGCCATGGGGAGCACTGCGTCAGGAAGGGCATCCAGTGTAAAACCTTTGTCAAGATACCAATGCGGATTATTCTGCTGTGGTGATCCCTTGGGGAGAATACAAGGGAGCAGCCAAAGGTACATATATATCATATTCATTCATTTATTTATAACTGTGAGTCTGTAACAACAATCCTATTTCCCCCCTGGAATAACGGAGTGTTTTGATCCTGATCCATGACGTGTTGGATTGGTTCAACAATAGGCTCATCCCACCGTTATGCGCCACAGGAAATCATTTCTACCTGTGTCCCTCAAACTTTACAGCTCCTCCCCTTGACACCTGGACTAGTTCCTGTTGCCATACTGTGTATGTACTGTAAATAGTATTGTTTAACTTGGACCGTCTTGCATATAGGATTTATATATTTTTATCTTCTTTTAATTGTCGCTTTCTAACTTTCATATGTGTATTCATACGTAAGCAATTTTCCCCCTGCGATTGATAAAGTAGTCTGATTCTGATTCTGACGTGAGTAATGAAACTAATACAGATTAAATATTAAAGAATAAAAACATTAACAAATAGATCATGTTCTGTATTAGTCTGTATTACTCTACAGTCTAATTGGCTTCAGTTTCTTGGCTCCCCGTTAAATCCAGAATTGAATTTAAAATCCTTCTTCTCATTTACAAAGTCTTGAACAATCAGGCTCCATCCCACCTTAAGGAACTCACTGTACCATATTTTCCCAGCAGAGCACCTCTCTCTTAGAGTGCAGACCTACTTGTGGTATAAAAGTAGATTGGGAGGCAGAGCCTACAGCTATCAGGCCTCTCTCCTGTGGAACCAGCTCCCAGGTTGTATTCAGGAGGCAGACACCCTCTTCCTGTCTCTTCCTGTTAAAACGGAGTTCTTCCTTCCCACAGTCGCCAAGTGCTGCTCACAGGGAATCATCTGATTGCGGTTTTCTCTCTAATACTGCAGGGATCTTTACCTTACAGTGTGAAGTGCCTTGAGGTGACTTTTATTGGGAATTGGCGCTATTTAAATAAAACTGAACTGAACTGCATTGATACACTTTAACATAAACAAGCTGCATTAGCAAGGGTTTGTTAGCTCCCTTGGTTAGCTCAATATCAACTGCACCTATGAGTTAATGTAGTGGTTTATGTATTGACCTCGCAAGCGAAAGGTCCCTGGTTTGATTCTAAGTGGGGACACAAGCCCCTTCCACTGTGTAGGGCTACATAAGGAAGGGCATCCTGTATAAACCCCTGTCAAATTACTAATGCAGATTTATCTTAGTTAATGAAAATTTCATTTTACATAAAACTATTTTGTGCTGCAAGCAGTGAATTTCAACTTGACGGGCACTTGTATAACACACTTGGTATAACTAGGCTAAGTAAGTATTAGCTCAGTTACAAACAGCTCATTCAACTAGCTCAATATAAGTAGATACAGTCAGTAAAGACAAATTTTAAAAATAACATTAGTTTTTGGCACTTAGCATGACTGTAGAGCTTATATTTTTGATGTGAATAATACTATCACTAATTATTAGGGGAGAGGTACCCATTCTGTCCTACAGGACTCATGCAGTATGATTATTTGACATCTGTGTCTGGAGCAGACAGTAAAGTTAATCATATGACATCCATATAATCTGACCAAACTCATGAAACGTGTCCCTCAGCATCACAAGTCACAAATCACATGCTAGAAGTCCGCACCGCCGTATGCGCAGCAACCTTTTTAAGTTAACACACTTCCTACTAATCCTTTTAGAGACCAATCACAGCTTGATGCATTATTCAAAGAGACCAATCAGCACGCGGCGACTTTGGTTCCTCTTTCTCGCCTGCAGACGCGTTTCCCACCGTCTGGTCTCTGTCTGGCCTCTTAATTGCGTACATGCACTCCTGCGCGCTTTCACGGCGGCTCCTCTAGCTGTGGGTGGTGTGGTTGAGTGACGCTTTGTTTCCTGTGCTGGCAGTTGCGCAACGTTCCTGCTGGCACCCGGCCTGCCTACCATATCTCTCCTCAGGCCATCAGGGGAGATAATACTAAACACGACCCATCGTCTCTCCTTAATATGCGAGCGCCCGTGTCGTACCTGCAGTGCTGGCAGTCTCCTCAGCTCTGCCATTCTTCTCTTATTACCTGTTACTGTAGTCGTGCCTCATCTTGCAAACCGGCAGTTAAATGCTGACAGAAGATGTCTGTGTGATACTCAGATAATTCGTCCACATGAGGTTTTATGTGTTTGGAAATAAAGAATGTGATCATTCAAGCATCAAGAGGATTTACAGAAATAACTCACGCTACTCATTTTCTACCACTAACTGAAAATGCACATGAAAACTTCGGGGTTTTTTTAAAAAGCGTATTTTGCATTATTTCCTTTTTTAAAAAATGTAAAACATTTGTTTGGTATGTGCCTTTTTGTGAGAGGCGTCACGAGCCTGCACGGGGACCTTTGTTGCATGTCCGCCGTCACTCATTTGTCATCTGTTTATTAGAGAGTCATAAGAAAAGGATGTGGTCACACCGATGCAGATGACGCTTTCTTCCAAGGGGAATGGCATCAGCTCCTGCCGTTCGACTAAACCAGCCGACTGCAGGCTTTAAGGATGAGGCCCAGTGCGCAGTTAGTCGTAACGTGTGTGATTTAACAGCCTGTGACCTTGCTTCAACCACCTCACATGTGAAAGGGGAAGACACAACCAGCAGGACACACAAGTGGGGGGTAGGGTCACTGGCCAGTGTACCCATAGTCCTGGTCCCAAGCCTTGAAAAATTGAAGGGCTGTGTCAGGAAGGGAATCCAGCATAAAATTTGTCCCAAATCATATGGGAGTCATCCACTGTGGCGACCCCTTGGGAAAAAAAACGGAGAAGCTGAAAGCACTGTTGTTACACTATTGTTTCAGTTTTTGGTGTTTGCGGCTCTCTTAAGGTCCTTTCACAAGCATTTCAGTGGGGTTGAGGTCTGGACTGTGACTGGGCCATTGCGACACCTCAGTTCTTTTCTTTTTCAGCCATTCTGATGGAGATTTGCTGCTGTGCTTGGGGCCATTGTCCTCTTGCATAACTGTTTCACCCAAGGTTTAGCTGTCAGACTGATAGCCTCATGTTTGACTCTAGAATGCTTTAGTATGCAGAGACATGACAGCAAAGTTCCCAGGGCCTGTGGCTGAAAAAAAAAACAAGCCCAAATCATCATCCTTTCACCACCATGCTTGACAGCTGATATGAGCTGTTTGTGCTGATATGCTGTGTTTGGTTTCCGCCAAATATGGCATCGGGCATTATGGGCAAACCTCTCCACTTTGGTCTCATCGGTCCAAAGGGCATTGTTCCACAAGTCTTATGGTTTGTTCAGATGCAGCGTGCCCTGTTCTTTTAAGAGAGAAGAGACTTTCTCCTGGCAACCCTTCCAAACAAGCCATACTTGTTCGGTCTTTTTCTAACTGTCCTGTCATGAACTTAAGCATGCTAACTGAGGCCTGTAGAGTCTCAGATGTAGCACTTGTGTTGTTTGCACTTTCTCTGACCTTGGGCTGAATTTGCTGGGACGTCCACTCCCAGGAAGATTGTGAGGTTGTGGTAACACACACCTGAATGTTTCAGACCAGCAAACTGCCAAAGCTTCTGCTTTTATAGAGTTGTTAGTGTTCAAGTTAATGAAGCTAATTTGATTAGCAGCACTTGGCTGCTACTTAAACAAACAAACAACTTTATTCATCCCCTAGATGGGGAAATTCAAATCTAAACACTGACACTCCAATAGATCGAATACACACAAATCACACCCCATGTAGCATGCAGTGAGGGAGGTCGGTGAATAAGGCTGCCATTTTTCAGGCACCAATGAGCTATGTGGGGGGGGTTTGGTGCCTTGCTCAAGGGCACCTCGGCAATGCTCTGGGGGTGAGCTGGGATCTCTCTGGCCCACCTCCACGGGGTCTTGAACCAGCTGATCTTGGATGGCCACCAGGTCCAGGTCCGGGCGAGTCTTGAGCCGGCGACCCTCAGCAACCCTCCAGCTCCCAAGCTGTTGCCCCCCAGCCACCCAGTAAGGGTGTTCTTCGTTTTTCACAGGACTATTTAATCGCCTCAAAAAGACAGTTAAGAGTTTCAATGTGGCTAAACAGATTTATTTATACGAAATTTTACTAAATATTAAAGTAACAACCTCCTATCAGAAGTTATTGATCTTTATTCTTCTTTGAGGCTGTTGCAACCTTTCAGTCAGGATCTTCTCTGCGACTTTGTAGACACTTAAGCCATTTCCCTGCATGCACTGCAGCCCTTACTGTTTCTGCCCATTGCTCAACTTAGATACTTGTGAGAATCCAATTGTCCATCGGGGTAAGACTGGACATTAAACAGTCTTTAACCAGACGCCGGAGGAGGCGAGACGATCAAATGTAAACCTGGTGTCCCATACAAGGGTTAATGCAGGCTGGCCAGGGCCCGCCTCCGGCCCAGCAGAAAACCCCGCCCGCGATGTCCTCTTCCCCGGCCACCGGCATCAGGCGACGCCGAGGACTGAAGGTCCGGTCCACACAGCAAGCCGAGATTGGAGCCCCCAGAACCCACCCATCCGCAGCATCAGCCCTGCGATGATACTCCCCCCCGGAAACCAAAAACTTTGGTTTCCCAGACGCTGCCCGACAGGTCATGAAAAACAACGCCGCCGGATCGCCAGTTAGCACCGTCTGTGGATGGAGCTATGGAGCTACGACGGCGTCTGGTCGTCCTCGAACCTCTGACTTTTGAACATGAACTCCACTGTCCCGGCATACACAGCACCTGAATACCGGGTCAAAACAGGGTCAAAACAGGGTCAAAACAGGGACAATCACAGGGGTACAAGCACCACCTGGGTTCCGGAGTGGCCGCGCGCTACCGTCGTGCCACCATCTTGGCCCAATGTGAATGACCACGCAAAATAGTGAGATCTCAGCAAAACAAATCGGAACTGAGCATTAAGACCTGCAGTGTGAGCGCAGCCTCAGAAGCAGCATGAGTCTTGTTTCATTATCTTCATGCTCTTAGCAGCCGGCTCCCTCACCTAAACCACACATAGTATTTCCCGAAGTGAAAATGCATCTGACTCAGGCTGTCTCTACGGCGTGAGAAAGGGCAACTGTGGACAGCGTCGTAACTTCATCCTCCCCAGCGCTGTCTGGGGTCGGTGTGTGACTATGGATTCGTGTCAGCAGGTCACCGAGGGAGCGGGTCCTTGTCTATTTAAACCCTGGCACATATTTTGCCTGCTGACTGCATGCGTGTGAAAGGGCAGCCTCATGTGGGTTTGTTATCTGCTGCGGGGGGGACGCACCAGTGGATGGTCTACAGGAGCTGTTGACCCTGTAGTTAGTTATCGCCGGAGTGGAGGGATCGATCAGCGGGTCAGTCAATGCAGATTAAAGCTTCTGACAGCTCCAGGTCTCTTCCTGTAATGACACAAAGCCCCTTAACTCCATTTCTTTAAAGATCCCGCCAGCCTGTTGTGCAAAACATTGCAATGAGGGACACGATCCAACTCTCTGACTCTCAAATGCAGGCCGAATGTAGAGCAGAGGTGGCATCTAAGGCCTTTCTGTGTGTGCTAATGCATCCAGATATGTGCTGGCTGAGGGTGATGTCACGGCAAGATAACGATGTGTAAATTTGCCTGCGCCCGAAGGACTTTTCTTGGGCCGCCCGGTGATAAAGAAGGACAAAGTCTCCCTGTCATGCGTCCGGGCCGCATGCGAGCGAGTGAGCGAATGAGACAGAGAGCGGGCCTGTTGGCGTCGGGGCATTGCTCGTTTTAATTACGTCACAGGCGAGCGGCTGTGAGGGCGCTGAAGATGTGGATTACGGCGTGGGGGTCACAGTCTTTCCACAGAGAGCCTGTTATCAGCGCAGCGCAGGCGTGAGCGCGCTCCCAATGCAAATGGCCCGGCCTCACAGCCCTCAGTCAACCTGTCTGCTGTCTGCAAGCGATGAGACAGATAGTCAGTCCGACGAGTTCCAAGCACGCGTGGCAAAAATAGTTTCTTTTTCCTCTTTGCTCGATCGGATCAGAGCCGGTTTGACGATAAACAATTGCTCATGCAAATCTTCAGTAAATTGACCCACAATTTCATCCGCAAAGGGGAAAAGGGGCTTGGCACAAACCGTTTGTTTTTATATTGTCCACATAATGTGAGAGATGGGGGAGGGGAACTTTTATTAGATGTTCATGTTTTCTTTATATCATCTTTCACAACATGCAAGGCCTATAAAAAGTATTCATGCCCCCTTGGCTGTGTCACCTTTTGTTGCTTTCATAAATAAAATCATGGTCAACATAATTTGGCTTTTCTGACAAGAATTAGCAAAAAAAACCCCAAAAAACGCTTCTTTCATGTCAAAGTGAAATTAGAGTTTTACAAACTAATGTCAGTAAATTAAAATATATAAGGTAAATAAATGTTCACCCCCTTTAAAGGGACTGACCTAATTGAATGGAGGTCCAGCTGGTTGATTCCAGCAGTGTCGCAGTTAGTGAGATGGAGATGACCTGAGTGCAGAGAGTGTCTGGGAGGTCCAGACTCTGGTTCATCAGTATTCCTGCTACACCTGAAGAACACTCCAAGCAACTCCGAGAAAAGATCACTGAAAAGTAGAAGTCAGGAGATGCTACAAAAAAATGTCCACCTCGCTGGACATCCCACAGAGTTCAGTCAAATCCATCAACAAGAAATGGAAGGAGTATGGTACCTGTCTAAATCTGCCTAGAGCTGGACGTCCTCACAAACTGAGTGACATGGCAAGAAGAAGACTGGTGAGGGAGGCCACCAGGACACCTACGACCACTCTGAAGGAGTCGAAGCTGTATGGGAGAGTGACAAAGAGAAAGCAACTGTTTAAAAAATAGTACTCATGTGAAATCGTGCCTGGAATTCACCCAAAGGCATGTTGGAGACTCCAAGGTCAACTGGAAGAAGGTTCTTTGGTGTGATGAGACAAAAATTGAGCTTTTTGGCCATCAGATTAGACACCACATTTGGTGAAGAACAAACACTGCGCATCTCCACAAACACACCATCTCCACCGTGAAGCCTGGTGGTGGCAGCATCATGCTCTGGGGATGCTTCTCAGCAGCAGGCCCTGGAAGGCTTGTAAAGGCAGAGGGGAACATGAATACGTAAAAATCTCGCCAAATCCTGGAGGATCATGTGACTCAGTCTGTAAGAGATACTTTCTATAGGCATTGAATTCTGAAGTAAAGCAAACCCCAACAGTCAGATGATCCCCTATGAGTAAGCACTTGGCAGTGGTGGGAAGGAAGAACTCCTTTTTAACAGGAAGAGACCTCTGGCAGAACCAGGCTCAGGGAGCCTGGTGAGCAGCATTTTTATCCTTTGTCCCCCAGTCCCACATATTGAAACAATGTCCCGCATTTTGATTAGATTTATTCTGCTGAAGTTAGTCATGGCAAAGTCACCAACCCCACAGACGCTTATGGAGTTTGATGAGCGCAACCAAAAAGAAACAAAGATCCAGCTACAGCAAAGACTGGGGAACCTTGAATAACAGGGAGAACTGGAGAACGATGAGTCCCAGCGGGTTCTCGTCCCAGTTTTGTCAGTTATTAATGAGTCTCACAAGAATCCTGCAACTAAGAAGGCTTCAGTTGATGCCTGCAAGCCAACCCATTACTTGTCATTACAGCAACTGAAATAACAGCAACAGGTTTTGCATGTCGTTGGGATAAAAAGTAGAACACGTGAGAGCAAGAAGACTATGGTGGTAGATTAAACTTAAGCTTCCTTTTGTTCTCATAATATTTACTTAAGGCCCTGTCACACCATGATGATTTAACGAGCGTATGTTGACATAGGAAAAATTCAATGACTACGCTGGGGTATGTCGAATAAGTTATTGGTAAGTTTTGTGTAAGTTAAGAACACGCTGAAGCACGCTGGCACATGTCGCAGTACGACGAAGTTGCTGAAAAACTTTGTGCATTCACAAGTTCTGACATATGCCAGCGTATGGCTCATATGTTCAGAATATGCAGGCCATAAGTTGTAGATAAGTTATGTGATCGTTGACATACGTTCACACACGTCACTTGCTGAAATACTTTGAGATAATATCTAGTGCACCCAAAACTTATTCCTAACCTATGAGCTTTGACTTTAACTTATATTGAATTTATCTCCAACGCATATTGACGTATGTAGACATAGTTGACGTGTTCTGGACAACCACAGCACTTACTGAACGTGTTTCTTACTTACAGCTACTGTATGATGGTGTATTGGCAGTCATCAAAACTTTCTATAGAAGTTATTAATACGTTATATATATATATGTCCAACTTGTTATGAATATACAATGTATATGTCCAAGATAACATCGATAGCATCAAGCGTTTTACAGAAAGCATAAGCATAAGCTGGTTAAATCGTCAAAATAATGGACTGGTGCTTATATAGCACTTTTCTACTCTAACTGAGCACACAAAGTGCTTTTTACTACAAGCCACATTCACCTATTCATACACACATTCACACAGTGCTTTATTTTATGCCTTTAAGTGCATTTTAGCTATCATGCACACGTTCACACTCCGATGGATATGGATACACCTGGAGCAATTTGGGGTTCAGCGTCTTGCCCAAGGACGCTTTAGCATGTAGACTGGAGAAGTCAGGGATCAAACCTCCAACCTTCCTGTTGGAAGATAACCAGCTCTACCTTCTAAACACCCCGACCAATAAGGCTACGTTCACACTGCAGAAAAAGTTATTCAGGATTCAGGCCACTTTCTTATGTGGTCCTAAATTGGATACGTATAAGATGATTTTCAAAGCAACCTCAGTCTGAACGGTCATGTCGCATTTCATCTGACTTGTCTGCGTCTCTCTTTGCTCTCTTTTCGCTCTTCTCTTTCACCCCCAACTGGCTGCCCCTACCTACCTGAGGCCTCTTCCTGTTAAACGGGAGTTCTTCCTTCCCACAGTCACCAAGTGCTTTCTCTCTTCTCTCTCCCCTCTTCCCCAACTGATCGAGGCCGATGGCTGCCCCTCCCTGAGCCTGGTTCTGCTGGAGGTCTCTTCCTGTTAAAAGGGAGTTCTTCCTTCCCACAGTCGCCAAGTGCTTGCTCATAGGGGATCGTCTGATTGTTGTTGTTTTG
>VUQH01088492.1:0-15234 GCA_015106775.1 Etroplus canarensis | reverse complement strand
TGCCTGCTACAGGTACAGTAAAGATGGGCAGAGGCTCTCCAATCTGTGAAAGAGTGCATAAAAAGATTGTGGAATACTTCAAAAATAATGTTCCTCAACGTTAAATTGCAAAGACTTTGCAACTCTCATCAACTTCAGTGCATTACATCATCAAAAGATTCAGAGAAACTGGAGATGTCTTTGTGCGTAAGAGACAAGGCTGAAGACCTTTATTGGATGCCCATAGTCTTCGAGCCCTCAGACCACACTGCATCACTCATCGGCATGATTGTGTCACTGACATTACTAAATGGGCCAAGGAATACTTCCAGAAACCACTGTCGGTTAACACAATCCACCGAGCCATCTGCAGATGTCAACTAAATCTCTATCATGCAAAAAGGAAGCCATATTTAAACATGGTCCAGAAGTGCCGTCGTGTCCTGTGGGCCAAGACTCATTTGAAATGGACTGTTTCAAAGTGGGGAAGTGTTTGATGGTCAGACAAGTACAAATTTGGCATTCTTGTTGGTAATCACGGACGTAGCGTCCTCTGGGCTAAAGTGGACGGAGACCTTCCAGCGTGTTATCAGCGTTCGGTTCAAAAGCCAGCATCTCTGATGGTATGGGGGTGCATAAGTGCATATGGTATGGGCAGCTTGCATGTTTTGGAAGGAACTATGAATGCTGAAAGGTATATAAATGTATAAGAGCAACATGTGCTGAACTGGCCTGCCTGCAGTCCAGATCTTTCACCTATAGAGAACATTTGGTGCACCATTAAACGAAAAATACGTCAAAGACGACCACGAACTCTTCAGCAGCTGGAAACCTTTATCAGGCAAGAATGTGACCAAATTCCAACACCAAAATTCCAGAAACTCATAACCTGGATGCCCAGATGTCTTCAAACTGTTTTGAAAAGAAGAGGAGATGCTACACCATGGTAAACATATCCCTGTCCCAACTATTTTGAGACCTGTAGCAAGCATCAAATTTGAAATTAGCTCATTTTGTGCATAAAATTGTAATATTCCTCAGTTTAAACATTTATGTTATTTACGTTCTGTTGTCAAAAAAATATTGGCTCATGTGATTTGAAAATCTTTTAGTTTTTATTTTGTTCAAATTTCAAGAACATCCCAACTTTTCTAGAATTCAGGTTGTACATATTTATGTTTTTATAGTGTAAAATTACTCTGTGATACTCTGTGTTTTTGTTCATTCGTGAAAAGATATGTATGTACACTGTGTTAGTGGGTTCCCTTCCAGAGAAGCTACCATGTTGTACCACCATGCTTCTACAGTAACTCAGAATGGACAAACAGACTTGAATACTAGCTTTTGCATTTCACCTTTCTGCTAGTGTTTACCATAAAATGCGATCATAATGCAGAATTGTTATCCATACTCATCATACAGTGGTTTTCCAGTCTAAAAACTGGGTGATTTGCTTCATAGTCCAATTGTTCTGTCATCCTCCTGTGACATCTCCAACGATTGATACTTGGACAAAGTGGGTGACATGCACCTTAATTGTTATTGACTGCTCCTTTAATATGACATAATGTTAATTTTGTAAAGTGGGATCCCATTTACTGTAAAATACACAATAAAGCAGGTTACACTTTACGCAATGGTTAACTGGTTGATAAGTTGCTGACACATAAGGGTGCAATGTCTTCAATTCCCTACCAAACCAAAGGTAACGTCACAGTGGCTAAGTCCATGTTTAAGATATTGTTTATGGTAGTTTATGATAAAAACAGTAACAAGATCACTATTGAGGGGGAATGATGGTTGTGTTTTTCCGGTACTAATGTGACAGTGACATACGATGCAGAGTTTCAGATCCCAGATGTAGAAAACGAGAGCAGTCGAAGACTACATATTACCGCCAAGACTGAACAATCCTCAAATTGTTGTGTTTTCCTAACTGGATTAGTCACTTTTTTAGCTCCGCCAAGTCCCACCACTGGTAAAAATTTCCAAACCATCTGTAACCTTTTGCATAATCCTGCTAACAGACAAACAAACCAAACAAAAAGCATAACCTTCTTGGCAGTGACAATAACAGAATGAGGCAGATGTTAAAAGCACTCTACCAGAAAAGTTTGTGTTTTGGACTGGCTAATACAGCACCTTGCTAGATATTACTGGCTGCATTATGGCAAAGTTTAGCCCAGGTTGCAGACAAATGACCCTGCACTTTTAAGTGCTGGTCTTAGCATTTTATTCCACTCGCAGTATGAAAACCGAGGGAAATTCTCCTTTCTCCTTTCTATTCTCCTAACTAGTGGGAGCAAGAACAAGCTTTATGTTTGGATTTGTGTGAGTAATATTATTAGAGAGACAGATCGAAGAGTAGAGAAAAGGAGGAGTGGATTATTACAAGATTTTGAAGGGCACCTCGGCAGGTTTAATATTGAAGTTAGAAAGAAGCCTTCAATATCAGAATTCATAAATATTGCATTTCATTTCAGTGTGATTTCCCTGGCTGGCTCTCATATGACAAACACACACCAATATCCTATTATAATTTAACATATTCAAATTTTCTTTTATTGAACTGCCTCATCAGCTCTTAACTTACTAATAAGAGGCTCAAACAAATTCTTGTTGGAGTGCCTGGCTTTGTAAAGTCTTTAGTGAATCTCAGTTAGAGGCTGCTTAATTTAAAACAGCTGGAATGTGTGTATATTCATGGTTATATGTATGAGTGATCCACTGCTTTCATCTGCATTTCTCTCCTGGAGTTTATGAATATTCCATACATATTATATAGCCAGATGAATCCTCATTTTGGAAAGATACCACTGGAGAAAGCTAAAGTGAAAACAGAACCATTCCACACGTAAGAAGACCTCATTAAAAATATAATTGACCTCTATAATAATGCAAATTACAAAAATATACACCCAACAGCATGTTCCCTCCATGTCTTCACATAAACATGGAGTGAATTAATTCTCTCTTTCTCTCTCTCTTTTTAAGCAGCAGTTAAAAACATAATTTTCAACAAGACCTTTTACATTTCAACAGGGCCTGTTAAATGAGCGACTGTTTCTAGTTCAGAAATGGCGGTAGCTGTTAGCCATAGGTGAGCAATTAGGTTCAACCACAGGCCAGCTTTACTGAATTCATCATACGTGGGCAACATTGTGCAGGCACCATGAAAACACAGGCAGCTCCATGTCTTCTAGTCATTTTTTTGTTTATTTAACTCTTAATTCATTTAGGAATATAATTAATTTACTCTATCTATGGGCGGATGGTATTTTTCCCATTAGTGAGCGCTAATAGAATTGCAGCAGCTTATGTTAATAATCATTTACCAAACAGTAACTCATGGATGTATGCATTGTGTTGCACCAGGAGATAGAAGATGTTGTAAATGTTGTTGTCCACATGAAATTTCATGTATTTAAGGTGTATAATAGAATTGAAAAAAGACGAGTGTCTCTGTTTCCTTTATGGCTGGATAGGAGTGTTGTTGTTAAGGCACAGCCCTTAAATGTTTAGTACCCCAATGCATTTATATAGATAACCTTTGTTGAACTTACTCTGCATGAAAATGCTTTAAGTTCAATAAAATATTTTGACTGTGTAAGGAAAATTATATTATTTCATCATAGAAATGGAGAAATAGCACAGAGAAGTCTTTCTTTAAGTTATATTGGATAAAACAGATTTGTGAACTAAATGTTTTATTCAATGGACAACGCACAGTTATATGCTGCTGCCTAAAAATAAATATACAAAGTAGTATAACCACCTCTTAACCACTGAACCACCACCTTCAGTTGCTTCTTTGGGTCTCTCTACCTTCAGCTTTGTCTTTAATGATTGAAAAACATGCCCTGTTGGGCTGATATCAGGTGACTAACTTGCCCATTGACGAATATCCCATTTCCTTGCCTTGAGAAACTCTTTTGCTTTTGAGTATGCTTTGACTCATTATCAGTTTGCACTGTGAAACACCATCTGATCAGATTCACAACAGTTTTGAGCAGAGAGTATAGCCCTGTACTCTTCAGAAGTTATCCTGCTACTTATTTCAGCAGTCACATCATCAGTAAACACTAGGGACCAAGTTCCATTGGCAACCAAGCATACTGATGCCATCTTTGCCAGGTGATGTGGTATGCTTCAGATCATGAGCTGTTCCTTTCCTTATTCCCACTTTCGGCTTCTCATCATTCTGGCACCAGTTCATCTTGGTTTCATCAGTCCAAAGTATTTTTTCTACAACCGCACTTTTTTTTAATGCTTTCTGGCAAAATCTAATCTGGTGTTCCTGTTCATTAGTGCACCTTGCTGTAAGCTCTCTGTGCTGTATCTATGTTCATGAAGGCATCTCTTGATTGCAGACTGTGGCACCTACCGCCTTGAGAGTGTTCTTGACTTGGCTAGCTGGTGTGGAGGGTTTTTTATTTCCTTAACCAAGGAAAGGATTCTGCAATCATCCGCTTCTGATGTCTTCTGTGGTCTTCCAGTGCTTTTGGTGTTGCCGAGCTGGTGAGAGCATTCCATTATTTAAATTAATTTCAGTTTAATTCAGTTAAATTTTATACAGCCGCAACTCACAACAAAAGTCACCTTGAGGTTCTTTACACTGTAAGGTAAAGAGCCTACAGTATTAGAAAGAAAATCCCAACAATAAGATGATCCCCTATGAGCAAACACTTGTCGATGGTGGGAAAGAAGAACTTCTTTTTAACAGGAAGAAGCCTCTGGCAGAACCAGGCTCAGTGATCTGCCTTGACCGGTTGGGGGAGTGAGGGGAAGGAGGAAAGAAAAGGGGAGAATGTTTCAGATTGTAGTTTTGGCCACTCCTTAAGTTTTTGCTATCTCTCTGATAAGTTTATTTTGTTTTATCAGCCTAATCTTGGACTCCTTCACTTGCATTGACATCTCTCTGGAACTCACATTGAAAGTTTCAGTGAACAGGTACCAAATGCAAGTCAAGATTTGGAATCAACTCTGGATCTTTTATTTGCTTAGTTCGTCATGGAATAATGAGGAAACAGGTCTCACTCAGTCAGTTGTCCCATTACTTCTGAGCCTCTGAAAATGGGGAACAGTGTATAAAAATGGCTGTAATTCCTAAGCAGTTAATGCAGTTCTTTTGCCAAACCCCTTGAATTAAAGCTGAAAGTCTGCACTTCATTCATATTTTGACTGTTTGATTTAAAATTCACTGTGGTGGTGTACAGAGGCAAAAATGTTTTATAATGTGTAAATGTCCCAAAATGTATGGACCTAACCACAAATCTGTTATAGTCAAGAAATATTAAGCCGTTGAATTAAACAGTTTCAAATTGTACTGAACTGCAGAAGAAGGCTTAGAAAAACTGTCAGTTAGCTCCTTATTGTCCACTGACATCCTGAACAGTCTTCACAGTGCTCCACAGTACAGTCTACAGTAATGAGTACAGCAAGGCATTTCCAGTTTCTCAAGGCTGAATTGGTTTTGCTCAACTGTGGACCAATCATTGTGTGAAAGAAAAAGAATAGCTAGATAGTGCCAGGTGAAGGGAACCAACAGGTAACGCAGCATGTTGGTTCATTCACAAAACAACTCTGCTATAGCAGGTAGGAGCCATATCGAGTGCTTTTTATCTCCACATTTTTAAAGAGGAGCTTTGAAGTCACAGCTCCACGGTTTGAGAGACAGAGAGGGAGGGAGAGAGAGAGAGGGAGCACTTCCTTTGGAGATTTCTGAGAATAGGCCGCTTTATTTCTGTCTACCTCTTTGCGGGTGCGGAAGAGGAAAAATGGACTGGAGCAGAGAGAGAAGAGAGTCAGCAAGACAGAGAGATCAATGCCTGACTGTGGCACAAACAGCAAGAAAAATAAAGTGTTTTTCTTTGCTTTTAGGTAGCAGTAGGTGTGCGGGCTTGGTGACCTTGGCAACTAGCAAGTGAGAACAACATTTGATTGGTGTACATGCATGTGAGAGTGTGTCACAGGCAGGGGAGGTCAAAATGTTCAGAATGAAAATCAATACACTCTTTACGTACAGATGCACAATATATATTTTCAAAATAAAAGCTGCTTTGTCCTCCCTTCAAGTTGCTTAAGTCACATAATAGGAAAAGCCTTTTAGCCTGATGAGTCATCCATGGGTGCATCTGCCACTCAGCCATTTCAGGTATTTCCAGCAGGTAATTGTCCAGGTGTGCGTCAGCAGCTGTTATGGGAATTACTTTGAATTGTAGGGGAGAAAAGGACTAAACTTTGTTAAGCTGCTCAGATTGACATTTTTCTAACCTTTCACTTAAGCTGGTGTCAAAGCTATGAGATGATTTAGGGTTTGAAAGAAGAGGTAATAAATCAACAGGTGTATTTATAATTTTTTCTCTTGAAACTTCCAAGACTATGGCAGATAACAAATCACTGCCTCTTCAACAGATAACACATGAAGCCATTAGAGTCAGTCAGCAGCATTTACTGACTTTTGTGCTGACAAGAATGTCAAATTCACAATATTTCAATTCAGGGAAATACAAGTATTGAGTGCATAGAAATAAACATACTTTTCAGAAGCCTGACATTTCTGTTTAAAATATCCTTTTTTTATTGCTCTTATGTGATATTCTAATTTTCTGAGACACTGAATTTTGGGTTTTTATTATCTGTAAGACATAATCATCAAAATTTCAAGAAATAAAGGCTTGAAATATTTCACTCTTTGTGTAATGAATCTATATAATATATGGGTTTCACTTTCTGAAATGAGTGACAAAAAATTGAATTTTTTCATGATATTCTAATTTTTTGAGATCTACCTGTAACTGTAAACCCAGTGGAAAGGAAACATTGATCTTTCTCCTATTCGCTGCTTGTATCAGTAAACAGCATTGCATGAAAATAAATACAATCTTGACATATCTTTTTTTAATTCTTTCTCTAATGTTGCACACACTTTAAATAAGATGTCCAAAAATGCCCTCATATTATATGAAAATATGCAGTATGGTATATGATGTATAGACATAACACTAAATGATATTTTAAACAACATGAACTGACATGATTATTATACTGAGCAAATGCATGACTTGTTTGTAAGTATACTACATGGACAAGTGTTGGTCCACTTACACATCACACCTACTCGA
Source organism: Etroplus canarensis (assembly GCA_015106775.1). Taxonomy (NCBI): domain Eukaryota; kingdom Metazoa; phylum Chordata; class Actinopteri; order Cichliformes; family Cichlidae; genus Etroplus; species Etroplus canarensis. Next base: position 8,131 of record VUQH01088492.1, on the reverse strand, counting down.
GCTTTTATAACAGTCCCTTCTAAATATGGAGTTGGTCCCCTCTTTGCAGCTATAACAGTGTCCACTCTTCTGGGAAGGCTTTCTACAAGATTTTGGAGTGTGTCTGTGGGAATTTTGGCCCATTTATCCAGAAGAATATTTATTAGGTCAGACACTGATGTTGGATGAGAGGGTGTGGCTTACAATCTCCACTCTAGTTCATCCCAAAGGTGTCGAATGGAGTTGAGGTCAGGGCTCTGTGTGGGTCAGTCAAGTTCTTCCACACCAAGCTCATTCAACCATGCCTTTAAAGAACTTGCTTCGTACACTAGGGCACAGTCATGAAGGGCTTTTCCTGAACTGTTCCCACAAAGTTGGAAGCATAGAAATGTTCAAAAAGTCTTGGTAAACTGAAGTATTAAGCCTTCCCTTCACTGAAACTAAGAGGTCCTGGCCAACCCCAGAAAAACAACCACATAAGTTGTTGTGGTTCCTAAATGGTTCCACTTTGCAATGATACCACTCGATACTACTGAGACTACTACTAGCAGTTAATAGTGGAATATGTAGCAATGGTGGAATCCATTTGCTGTTCCATGCTCAAATTCAGTGAGCGCTTTAGAATGACTCATTTGTTTACAAATGCTTGTACAGGCATGGCTAGCTGCTTGATTTTATACACCTATGGCAATGGGACTCAATGAAACACCTGACTTCAGTGATTAAGAGGTGTAACCCAATACTTTTGTCCATATAGTATATGTGCACCACATCTGGGGAAATATTGAGTTTTGTGGTAGATGTAGAATAAATCACAATGTTCAGGTAAATCATGTACCAGGAACTTCTATTTCAGTTGAATAGGACATGTGTGCATTCAATTTTGACAGGAATAACAAAAGCACTAATATCACGCCAATTACTAGGAATGCTGGTATGTGAAAATTGGTATGAAGACAACATAGCTGCTATTAAGCAATTTGGGATCACCATCTTAGCTTGTAACATGCTTCCAAATAGCAATACACACAAAGTACAGCTGTGGTGATGAGAATGTAATTAGTGTGTCTTGTTTTCAGCTATAAGGCAAAGTTCTGGATAATTCCACCACCTCCTTAGAGGGAACTGTGTAGATTTTGCAGCCAACCAATTGTCTGTTTGACTGAGAGCTTTGGCAGTAATGTGTCTTGGGAGGTGAAGTTTTTGATTTATTGTCTTTATACCCTGAGAGAATAATGTACAGAGAATTTTCACTCATATTTTACTGCGTGATAATTAGCAGCTGCTGTGCAAACTAGACAAGGGTTAAATATTTTCTGAGTAAACTAATTATTAACCAAATTAATTCGTGTGCTTATTCCCGGGATGCCATGCCAAGAATATTTTTTAAAATTAAAATGACCTTTACACGTGTCTCATGTGTACACAGATGTATAATCTATATGTAGGCCTTGGACTGAACAGTAGAGGAACAATGATGACATATTGTCTTTTGTTTTTATTGCCTAAAATATGCAACAAATAAGCAAAACAAACCCACCCTTTTCCTCCCACATCCCTCTGTCTTTCGATCTGGCTCTCCCTCTGTTTTTGCTGTCTGTCAGTGGAGGAGACGGTGGCATTTCCAGTCTGCAGACAGCTTCTCCCATCAGGCTTCATGACTGACGCTGGAACTCTTGTGCATGCGCATGAATACAAGTGTGCTAATAAATGATTCTTTGCTCGTACTTTAATGTGTCCATCAATCCATTTGACCATCTTAGCTGAATAAATATCTTTAAAGCAGCTGCAGCTTGCTCTGCACAAATGTCACACCCAGTAACTGAAATCACACTGGCTTAATGGGTGGTAGTGTCAATCAGCTGTTTGTCCATCCAGCACTTTGTTCCACTGCACTAAATCGCAACAACTCTTTTGCTAGATGCCATGAACACTGGTATGGAAATGTATCAGAATTCCCTTAAATATACAGCAGATAGTCATTTGATATTGTGCAACCTATTGAGACTAATGTCTATAGAAAGAAATTGAGTTTAGAGAGACAATTCACATTTTCCTGCCATCACCAACACACTGTGCTCTAGCGGTCTTCATGACCTTTTTGAAGGTATCACACCTGGAGAGTTCACAAGATGATTTGCCTCGCACACTTTACTCTGGAATATTTAAACAGTGAAGCTGCGTCATTCCCCTATGAGCACAACATTGATAAACCACAGGCAGCAAACGGCAGTGAAAATGTCACACAGTGCTCCACCTAGTAGTATGAATCCCGAGTAAGAGGAGGATTTGAAAGGACTAACACAGAGACTGAAGAGACGACTTTTCAAAGGGATGTGTATAATCCATGTATGGAGTTTGGAGTATGCCAAAATAAATAAATAAACAAATAGATTAAATAATTGTTTTAAATTGTATTTTAAAATGATGAAGAGGGAAAATAAGGATCATAATACTAACAATTAGTTAATTACATTTTGGTTTTATTAGGATGTCATTTTTGTTGTATTGTATGCATATATTATCATGTTAATTATTATCAGTCATAAACATTCATAACCATCATTAATAATCAGTTAATCAGTCCTTCTTAAACATTTAATTTCCATTTCATTATTATTTCAGGTTAAAGACAATAATTATATCCTCAAAAAGCATGAATAAAATGGAATAATCAGCATTACCGGATCTCCTGGGGGTCCGAATTAATTAAATTTTCAGCCATTTTGAAAATACAGATTTGCTACTTTTTAGGATTTATGGTTTTTGGTATTTGTGGGATGGGTTTTGTTATTTTTCTAGAGTGCTTCTGTCCTCTTCCTGTTTTTCTTTAGTTTGTATGCATCCTCTTAGTTATGTATCTAATGTTTTAGTTCCATTGTTTCTGCCCCAGCCCATGTCTAGTTCTTTCCCCTCCTTGTTTCCCAGTGCCTCAGTCTCCTTGTCTCTAGAATTGGTTCTAGTTTTTGTATTTTGTTGTTCCATGGACTATGCTTTGTTTGAACCTTGCTTTCCATGAAGGATGATCAGCAATAAATGCTTGCTTTTTGTTCTGCCTACTGAGTCTGGAAGTCTGCATATTGGGTCTACACCATGCCAAACCATAACTCTACTAGGTGGTGTTGTCTATAAAATTAAAAATGTTTTGTTCATATCTCTGTGACTATTCTGCTGATCTGCCGAAAAAAAAAACCAAAGTGATCATGGGAGCATATAATTCATGGTGACACCATGTCACATCTGCTGGTACTGCTGAAATTCATAAAAATGTTCAGGGATATTATGGAGTCAACCTCACTGCTGCATACATCGGTTCTTATTCATTGAATTTGCATTTTTAAATAAAGGGGGGAAATGATCATGGCATCTAGCATCTATCAAGTCAAGTCATGAAGATATTGGGGCTTTTCAGGGATATACCTTTAGTGGTTGCATAGCAACTGAGCTAGTTTTGATAGCTGTCTAAGTTGTTGCACATGACAATTTCAAGCTGGGCAAATAATTCCAGATTTTTGTAAATTAATGAAATAGAATATTAATAAATTCAAAGATCAGTCACTAAATGGTTGAGTTTCAGTTTCTTCTTCTTCCTTTTTTCTTCTTCTTTCAGCTGCTTAGGGGTCGCCACAGCGGATCATCTGCCTCCATCTCACCCTATCTCTTGCATCCTCTTCCTTCACGCTAACCCTCTGCATGTCCTCCTTCACTACATCCATGAATCTTCTCTGTGGTCTTCCTCTTCTCCTCCTGTCTGGCAGCTCCATCCTCAACACCCTTTGTCCAGTATATTCACTATCCCTCCTCTGCACATGTCCGAGCCATCTCAGCCTTGCCTCTCTGACTTTATCTCCAAACTTCTCAACTTGCACTGTCCTTCTGATATACTCATTTCTAATCCTGTCCATCCTGGTCACTCCCAGTAAAAATCTCAAAATCTTCAATTCTGCCACCTCATGAACTTGTCTGTATACCAGCGATGTATTCTAGAGTCAGTGTGAGGCCATCTGTCTGACAGAAAGCTTGGGTGAAATTGGGTTATGCCCAAGCACACTAGCAAATCTACAACAGAATTTCTGAGGGGAAAAAATCAAAATGTTGCAACTGCCCAGTAAAAGTCCAAACCTCAACCTGATTGAAATACTGTGTTGGGACCTTAAAAAAGCTGTGCATAAACAAATGACAGCAAACTTCATTGAACTGAAACAACGTTGTAAAGAAGAGTGGGCCAAAATTCCTCCACAAGGCTGTGAGAGGCTGATAAAGTTAAGCAGAAAGTGATTACTTTAAATTATTGCTGCTAAAGGTGGTTTTACAAGCTTATTTTGCTGTGTTTTTTCAGGACTGCAGCGTGTCCTGTGAAACTTTATTTTTCATGACTGTAGTAGAACTATAACAAAGTAGAAAGCACCTCAAAACAACAGACAAAAGTACTGTGCTGCAGTAGTAAATGTTTATATGTACTTTTTTGTGTTAAAGCAGCTTCATCTGTAGACTGATGCTTTGAGGGCACACACTGCTAAAATTGTCAACCCTAATGTTGTGTAAAGTTATTTCCACAAACTGTAGTTGAACTGCCTTAATTTGTACTTATGTGTGGCACTGCAGCGGGAGCACATAGCCATGAAACTTGAGATTTGGAACCACCGGCAAGTCTTAAGAATTTAAAATAATCCTTAATAATTTTATACTGAGCCTCCTCTGAATACAAGCCATTGTATCTCCTGTGTCTTTAAGTGAACCTGCAGGATGGACAGCCGTCTCAGAACCACTTTTGCTAGTCTGAAAGAAGACTCAACTTGTAATTGCTCTCAAAAGTGCTTCTACAAAGCGTTGAATAAATTAATACGTTAACTGGGGGGTTTAGTTTGTGATTTTAATGTTTCATGAAAATAAAACTGCAGTTATGTTTCTCTGTAGACTGAGTACCAAGAAGGCACTTGCTTGAGCTGCTTTATCTGCAAACAGTGAAGTAAGCAAGTGTTTAAGGAAAGCATTCTCTCTAACATGTATTTGCACAGCAAAATGAATCTCATGCTGGATAAACCGGATATAGAAGTATGTATTACATGTTCTTGTGTTTAATTTTCTTCTGGAAAATGCTATTAACTCCCAAGACTGTGAAAATATTACAGAACTTGTCCTTGATCGAGGTTCTGCTGAGCGTCTCTAAAATACTCCTTTTGCTTTTGCAGCAAAGATGGCAAACCAGGCCCCCTCTGTTGCCATGGAGGCTGTCCTGAAGCCTAGCTGCGACCTCCCTGAGGACATGCCGAAAATAAGAGGCTACGACTTCAACCAGGGAGTCGATCTCCATGCAGTGCTGAAGTCCTACCTCACCACGGGCTTTCAGGCCAGCAGCTTAGGCTTGGCTATCCAGGAGATCAACACCATGGTGAGAGGAATGGCTGTTAGGAACAGTCAACCGCAACATTAAAATCACCTGCCTAATATTATGTAGGTCCCCCCTGATACTTCCAAAACTCACAGACCTCGGCGTGGATATGGGATCTCAGGGGATATCCTGTGGTGTACACCACCAGGATGTACCCCATAGACCCTTATACATAGCTTTATGAGGTTGTGCCTCTGACATTTCTTCTTTCATAGCATTACAAGGAAAAGTTAAATGGTATTTATTTGATGTGAATGCAGTTTAAGAAATACAGCTGCATAGCCATAAAGCCAGAAGTGTTTGATACAGACTCGGTGTCTCATAAATATGGACGTACAAAGTGATTATGGCATTTTTTTGGTTTGCACTGGAGCTGAGTGAAGCCTAGAGAAGGACTGGTGAGTTCATCTTTTCTAGAACCACAGCCTTCCAAATATGGGTGATGCAGCAATCTGACTAAAGTTCATGGTTTTTAAGATGTCATTGGTATATTATCTTGCAAGGGCAAAGTGCATTAGCATTAAAATTGAAAATACCCATACTAGCTGCTTTATTAGGTACTTCTGTTCAACTGCTCTTTAACGAAAATGTATAATTGACAATTCAGTGCATTTAGGCATGCAGATATGGTAAAGGACATGTGCTTAAGTTCAAACTGAGCATCAGAATGGGGGGAAAAAAGATTTAAGTGACTCTGAATGTGGCATAGTTGTTGGTACCAGACAGGCTGGTCTGAGTGTTTCAGAAACTGTTGTTCTACTGAGCTTTTCCCACATAACGATCACAAGTATTTTCAGAAAATGGTCTGAGAAAGAGAAAATATCCAGTGAGCAGCAGTTCTCTGGGAAACAATGCCTTGTTGATGTCAGAGGAGAATGACCAGACTGCTTTGAGCTGCTAGGAAGGCAGTTTACCCATTTGATACAACCAATTATGCAGAAAAGCATCTGTTAACACATAACACATCAAAAAATTGAAGCATTGGGCTACAGCAGCAGAAGACGCCACTAGGTGTTACTTCTGTCAGCTGAGAACAGGAAACCAAGGCTACAGTTTCCACAGGCTCACCTAAATTAGACAACAGAAGAATGGAAAAGGTTTCCTGGTCTGAGTGTCGATTACTGCTGTAACATTCAGATAGTAGTGTCAAAACCTGCATAAACAACATGAAAGCATGGATCCATCCTGCCTTGTCAGTGGTTGCTGGATGTGATGTTACGGTGTGAAGGATATTTTCTTGGTACACTTTTGGTCCCTCAGTACCAACTGACTGTCGTTTAAATGCCATAGCTGACCTCAGAAATGTTGTTGACCGTTTTCATCCTATCCTCTTATAGCTGTTTCCAGCAGCATTAAGTGCCATGTCATAAAGCTCAGATCATTTCAGACTGATTTCTTGAATATGACAATGAGTTCACTGTGTTCACATGGGCTCCACAGTCACCAGATCTCAGTCCAGTAGAGCACTTTTGAGATGTGGTAGAACAGGAGATTTGCATCATGGATGTACCTTTTGGCTGCTCCCTTGTATTCTCCCCCAAGGGGTCGCCACAGCAGATGAATCTGCATTGGTGATTTGGCAGATGGCCTTCCTGACGCAGCCCTCCATCGTGAGAGGTGCTTGTGCCCCCACCTGGGATCAAACCAAGGACCTTTGGCTTGTAAGGTGAATGTGTAAACCACTACCCCACAGGGTCGCTGTTTGCATCATGGATGTGCAACTGAGAAATCTGCAGCAACTGTGAGATGTTATGTCAATATGGACCAAATCTCTGAGGGTGATTCCAGCACCTTATTAAATCTGCTGCAAAGAATTAACTCAGTTCTTGATTCTTTTTATTTTTTAAAAAACCCTGAAGGGTTTTTTTGCACAGCTGCTGAAGTCTCTTCAGTTCAGGATTCTTTGAGTGCCATCTCTTATGCCTTTGCCTGTTTTGCTCATTTCCAGCTCCATATTTATATCCTTGGACTCCACTAGAGTAGCTTTGCATGATTCACAGATCAAAGCAATTGTTTTTAGCTTATACTGGGACAGTGCAGCCTCTCTGTCTGAATCTGTCTGCAACAGCCTCTTCTCTTAAAGCTACACTCACCCCAGCCAGCTTTCTTCGGATTGGCTACCCTTCACAAAGAAAAGATTTGAACTGCAGGTGGGCGGGGCTTTTGTGCTGGTCCGCTTGAGTGGATCATATTAAAGTTACCTGCTAATTAAAAAACAAAACAGTGTGTCCGTAAACATTTATTTGCTGAAAAAGACCTTGAGGGGCTGTTTTCCCAATTAACCAAAGAATAAATAAAATGACGGCGCGGCATTAGCAGCCACTCGGGAATCAAAAATGGTGCTATATCCTTATAATTACACCTTTTATTGGTGTAATTATCCTTATCTAGCCCGATTCTCAAGTGCATGGACATCAAAAACAGCGGTGTCCATGTTTATAACCGTCAGACCTTACTTCAGCTAAGAAATCATGCAGCCACTAACCTACATGATGATGTACTCCACAAACTCCGTGACCTCGGCTTGCTTTGTGGACCAGGCCTTCAGTCCTCGGCGTCGCCTGATGCCGGTGGCCGGGAGAGGCGACATCGCAAGTGGTGCTCGAGGAAGCGGAAGTGCGGGAAGTGGGCGGGTGTCCATGCTAGGCTAAAAACAAACCCTAGCCGGCTGGCACTACCCGCCGTCATCTTGGCCAACATTTGCTCACTGGGCAATAAGTTGGACTACATCCGACTCCAGTGAACTTCACGGCGTGAGTA
>VUQH01088488.1:32740-48846 GCA_015106775.1 Etroplus canarensis | reverse complement strand
TCTTTCTTTCTGTCTCCCCCCTTTTCTTTTTTTTCTAAATTTGTTTATTTTTTTTTCTATATATAATTTTTTTTCTATTTTATCTTTTTAATTTTTATTTATTTATTCATTCCTTCCTTCCTTCCTTCATAATTTATTAACTAGTCCAATTTCATTGTGTTTATTTGGATTGAGGGATGATGCAAGGGTATATAGTTTGTGTGTGTAGTGGGTATACGTAGGTATGTGTTTATGTTAAGTGTTAGTGAAAAATTTTGAAAAAGACAATAAACGTATTGGCAAAAAAAAGGGCCTTCCCCTATATACATACTCTCACCCAAGTGTTCTTCTTCAACAAAATTAAACCAGATGTTTTAGCACCAAACATCCTCTAGAGGGAAGTGTTCATCAAGCAACTTATTTTGCAAAACCTAGACATGATTGAAGGGAGTCTTTCACGTTTTGTCCATCCCATTTAATTAGTAGGCTTCAGTTACAGGCTGATTTGATGAAATCATACTGCCAGGACTGATCTGATCTATAGCAAAAAATTGCAGTGTTCAGTAATAGACAATATGATTGTTAATTCACAAAAGAATTGAGACAATTGAAACAAGTAATCACTGTTAATAACTCACTTGAGAGAAAGCATTGGTATTTAATTCTTTCTCTCTTGTCTATATGCAACGTACATATACATAAATGTGCACAGAGATGTGCATGATCAACACACAATCACAATCAAAGTATTCTGAGCTGAAGAAATTAATATCCTCTCTAAAACTATATGTCTCTATCACTGAATTCTGAATGTATCCTTTAAGTTTATTCCTTTCTTTGGATCTGCTCAGTGTAGAACCCCAGTTCCAAAAAGGTTGGGATGCTGTGTAAAATATAAACAAAAACACAATGTAATATTTTTCAAATCGTATAAATCAATATTTTATTACAAAAGAATATAGAAGACACTGAGTGTTGAAAGTGAAACATTTTACTATTTCATGGAAAATACTAACTCATCTTGAATTTGATAACTGTAACATGTCTCAAAAAATTTAGGGCAAGGGCAACTGGAAGCTGGAAAAGTAAGTGGTACCAAAAAGAAAAAGTTGGATGAATATGTTGCAGTTAATTAAGTTAATTGGTAACAGGTCTGAGTATAAAAAGAGCACCTTAGAGAAGCAGAGTCTCTCAACAGCAAAGGTTGACAAAGGTTCACCAATCATTGAGAAACTGCATCTACAAATTGTGGAGCAATTTCAGAATAAAGTTCCTTGCAGTAAATTTGCAAAACCTTTGAATATTGCATCATCTATAGTATGTAATGTCATCAAAAGGTTCTGAGAATCCGGAGACATCTCTGCGCAAGGGACACAGCTGAAAACCAATACTAAATACTCGTACTCTTCAGGCCCTCAGGTGGCGCTGCATTGCAAACAGGCATGGTTCTGTCATGGAAATCACTGCATGAGCTCAGGAACACTTCCAGAAATCATTGTCTGTGAGCATAGTTGGCCATGCCTTCCACAAATACTGGTTAGAGCTCTGTCATGCAAAGAAAAAGCCATATGTGAACATGATTCAGAAACACTGCCATTATTTCTGGGCCAAAGCTCTTTTTAGAATGGACTGAGAAAAGTGGGAAGCTGTTCTGTGGTCAGACAAGTGAAAATTTGAAATTCTTTTTGTAACTCCTGGATGCTCCTCCAGACTAAAGAAGAGAGGGACCGTCTGGCTTTTTATCAGCTCTGACTTCAAAAGCCTGCATGTCTAATGGTATGGGGGTACCTTTGTGCGTATGGTACTGACAGCTTGTACATCTGGAAAGGCACCACCAGTCCTGAAAGGTATATACAGGTTTAAGAGCAATATATGTTGCACTTTCAGGTGATGTCTTTTTAAACAAAGGCCTTACATATTTCAGCAAGATAACGCTAAACTGCACACTGCAGGTTTTAAAACAGCATGGCTTTGTAGTACTGGTGCTGGACTTGCCTATCTGCAGTCCAGACCTTTCAGCAAAATATGAAAATATTTGGCACATTATGAAATACAAAATATAGCAAAGAAGACTCAGAAATCAGTTGCTCAATTGAGCAACTGACTTGCAAATCTCATAAACCAATCTTTTTTCTTTTTTTTAAAGAACAGAACCAGTCAACAGTCCATAAATGTCTGAGAACTGGGATTTCTTTGTGGTAATTTGCATTTCATGATGCACCAAATGTTTTCAACTGGTGAAAGGTAGCAGCAAAACTGGTAACTGCAGCAAATTACCACAAAGGAGATTCAGTTCCCAGACACTTATCGACAGCTGTTAAAAGAAAAAGGGATGCTACACAGTGTCTCTGTCCCAACTTTTTTGAGCCATGTTGCTGCCATCAAATTCAAGAGAGCTAGTATTTTTATTGACATAGTAAAATGTCTCTCTTTCAACATTTGATGTTTTCTATTTACTTTTGTGACTAAAATATTGGTTTATGAGATGTGCAAATAATTGTATTGTCATTTTATTTATATTTTACACAACATCCCGATCATTTTGGAATTGGGGTTGTAGTTTTGTTTGTAGTTTTACACATATTTAATTTATAAATAAAAAATTCCTAGCATCATTTTTCAAAGCATCTGCCTTTACTGTTAGTCCCTTAAACCTCTGCACTGACTTGTATCCTTGAAAGCCATGATAGGTGTTCATGAAGTGCAACATCTCAATCTATATTTTAGAGTCCACCTGGTGACCACTGAAAAAAATCAACTTGCCATTTTCTTACTTTCATTTTGAAATGTAATGAAACACAAGGCAAAGTTGATCCAGGAGTTATTATTTTATATAACATCCCAGATGATTCTTTCCAAAAAGTAATTTTGGCTGTTAGCAAATATCAATACCAAAAGCAAGGGAGAAAGTCTGAATGCTGCTGTTGACTGTGGATCTCCAGGGTAGGAGATGTTGGACCTGCTGCTAAGCTTTGTGTGCTGAGAGGTAAAAATGATCTACCTGAGTGAGGTATTGCTTTATGTCAGCTCTGTCAGTATAATAGGGAACTGCCTTTTTCTTTGCATTTACACCCACTGCTCAGGATAATGTAAGTCTTCCAGATTTTCTCAGTCTAAAGTTGTTGTTAACTGTTGCTTTGAACATCAGACTTTTACTGCAAGTATCATCCTTATTTTACTCTAGCCATCAATTAGCTTTTGCCTGACACGCAAAGGACATCTTTTACTTAGTGGCTGAGCGTCAGTGTTAGATTGGTCTACTTTTTTAGCAAAATTCTTGCATGATTATGGCCCTTGTCCTAGTTTTAAGTGTATTGTCTGATATTTCACAGCCTCTGTGTAAGCGTTAAAAAGCTATGTTGGGAACAAGTTGCAGAACAGCTTTGACAGAATGATGCTTTGGGGTAAATGTTTACCTCAGCATGTTTACATACTCAACATAACAATGTTAATGTGCTGATGTTTAGCTGGTTTAGTGTTTGCATCAAACATCTTAGTTTAGTGTGTTAACATGCCATCATTTATGATATACAGTATATGGACAAAAATATTGGGCCACACCTCTTAACCACTGAGTTAAGGTGTTTCATTAAGTTTCATTGCTACAGGTGTATAAAATGACGCACCAAGCCATGCAGTCTGCCTTTTCATTTTTTCGTGAAAGAATAGGTCATTCCAAAGAACATAGTGAATTTGAGCATGATACTGTAATCGGATGCTACCATTGCAACAAGTCAGTTTATGAACCACAGCAACTCAGCATCAAAGGGATAGACCATGCAAAGTTACAGAGCGGTGTCGCAGAGTGCTTAAGCATAAAACTTGCGAATGCTCTGCTGAGCCAATACCTGCAAATAACAACAAACCTCCTCTGGCATTAACATCAGCACAATGTCACACCTGGAGCTTCATGGCATGGGTTTCCATGGTTGAATTAGTTTGGTGTGGAATAACTTGACTACCCTGACAGAGCCCTGACTTCAACCCCACTGAACACCTTTGGAATAAACTGGAACAGACGTTGCAAGTCAGGCCCTCTTTTCTAACATCAGTGTCTGACCTCTCAAACGCACTGCTGGATGAATGAGCAAAAATTTCCACAGACACACTGCAGAATCTTGAGAAATCCTTCCCAGAAGAGTGGAAACTGTTATAGTTGCAAAAGGTGATAGTCTTCATATTAATGCCTATGGATTGAGAATGGGGTGCCATAAAAAATCCTTTAAAAATAACATGTAGGTGGCCAAATACTTTTTCAAAATAGTATGGCTTAATTATGGCTGACTAATAGAAATGTTGTTTTAGGCATATGGTATTACATGATAAATTAAGACTGTGGCACTAGATGAAAAGTTAGAGATAATTTTGGAGGAAACATTAAATGACAGGACTAGTACACACACACACACACACACACATATATATATATTTATTTATTTATTACACACACACACACACACTAATTGCTAACAGGCCACAGGAGGGGAAAGAAACACAGGTAGCAACAATTAGGATATCTAATCAGGGAAGGAAGTAGATTTTAACACAGAGTCCAAACAAAAAACTGAGAGCTCATGAATTTCAAGGATACAGGCAGAACACCTGAGGACAGTTCCAGGCCCAATGCTGGCCACTCATGGGGCTGAAGAGGGTGGCAATGAAACATCAGGGACCACCTCTCAAGTGGTCTGCGATGAAGGAGAAGAGACCTCCTCTTGGGCAGCCAATGTCGTGGGGGCCGGCGGTGATGGGAGAGCTAGTTGACCAGACTCAGGAAGCTCAGACTCAGGAGACTCAGACACAGGGGTAACTAGCTAACCACAAACAAGAACTTCAGACTTGAGAGCAACGTTACCTCTAAGCTACGCACTTGCGCAATCGCGCACTGCTCCGGTATACTCCGCGCACAGCAAATCTATGTAGCGCACATGCGAACAGCAAGTCTATGCAGTGGGCATGCAAGCGCGCAGCTTAGAGGGAACATTGCTTGAAAGAATTAGACTTAGGAGGTGCTAGCTGCCCACAAACAGAAAACTCAGACTTAAAGGGAGCTAGACACCCACAAACAGAAACCGCTGACTCAAATTAGTCAGACTCAAAAGAAGCTGTCTTTTCTAACACAGGAAACTCAGACTTGGAGGGAGCTGGCTGCCTAAACTGAGAGAATGAAGAAAAAGGAAAAGCTATCTGCCCTGACTTGAGAAGGACAAACTCAGGAAAGAACCAGGTAGAGCTGGTACCACAAATTCAGGGGCCACAAACCTGGTACCATGAACATGAGCGTCAGACTGTAGGTCATGCGCCATAGAAGCTAACCCAGGCACAAGTTTAAGTTCAGGACATAAAGCAGACTGAGCTTGAGAAACAGGTTCTGACAACAATACAGGAGGTAGGCAGGTAGGTTTTGACATCAAAATAGAAGCTAGACAGGCAGGCTTCAATAACAAAACAGGAACTGGGAGCCCTGACACCAAGACTGAGACTGGGTATTCTTACTCAAGCTCTGACTCTGGTTCTGACTGTAGGGGCACCAGTCCCAACTCTGGACTCAATGGCTCTGGTGCTGAAGGCTCTGGGTCCAGTTCCAGTGCTGAAGATCCTGGATCATGATTGATAGTTTCTGGGGGCTCTTGGAGAGCCAGCATGGAGACTGGGCCCTCTGGCTCTGTCTACAACATCTCTGGAGGCTCTGTGACAGCCAGCGCAGAGTCTGAGGACTCAGAATCAGGCTTTAGATGCTCTGGACGCTTGGGGTCAGGCTCTGGATGCTCTGGATACTCAGACTCAGAAGAGGCTAGCTCTGGTTGCTTCTGGGTCTGAAGATACATAAGATGCAGGCTTGCCCTTCTCCAGCTGCTCGTTCCCTGGAGCTGCTGGCCTGCTGCTGTGGATGAGGAGTGGAGCTGGGCTGCACCTAAGGTGTGGAGGGGGTAGCAAGTGAGTCTGGTATCAGAGGGATAGAGTCAAAAACGTCTCTGAGGCACACAGGCAAACCCTCATGAAGACCAGGAGTGAAGAAATCTATTGTATTCTTAATAATAAAGCTTATTTATATTCTGGCCCCATCAGATACTTTCAGTACAACACCATGAGAATGTAGGTGAGGTCCTCCACTTCTTCAGCAGAAAATGTGCAGTCTGCTGGGTCTCTGGCCGGTCTCTGTTATCGTCTCAGCTGAACGTAGTGTGGAGGAAGAGTGAACCCACATGAGAACTCACAAGGCAGACAGAATAAAACTTAAAGCAAGCTGTTCTGAATGAGGCTGATAAAGTTAAAAACTTGAAGACCAGAAAACTAAAAACATGGAACATGGACTTCTGGGAGACACACAACTAGACAAGGAGAAGACATGACACTAAACAAACAAAGGGTAGGACAGTTTATATACAGATTAATTGCTAATGAGACACAGGAGGGAGAGGAACACAGGTGGCAACAATCAGAATAACAAATCAGGGAAGAAGGTAAATCTGAACACATGACATAATGGTCACCATATAATCCCAAAAAGCTGAAAAAACCCCAAAAGGGGATGTTAAAAAAAGCCCCAAAAAACAAAAAAGCAAAGATTAACCAAACTCATGTAACATTATGATGACCATGTAGATAGTAAAGAGTGGATAAAATAGAAAACATTTTACTGATTTGTTAAGGAAACATGGAAATCTATAACAATGCAAACCCTTGGGGAAAAGTTTAAAAGTCTATGTGATCAGATCGTGAAGTTCTGTTTGGCCTCAAATACATATATCCAGAAATATCCACTGTTGCCTGAGGCAAGAAATGTACTGTAAATAATGCAAAAGGATCAGTGTGAGGTATTTCCTCTCAGCATCTGTATGTCTACAACACAAGTTATGTTTCTGAAATGAAAAACTGAACGGGCCTTTTATTGCAAATCCAAGAGACCTTTAAACCCTGCAAAGCACTTGGGAGTAAAGCTTTAGAAAAACAGGAACAAATCAAGAGATGTAAATTCAAAAAAGATTGAGAAGAAAAATTCTACTAGGACAATCACAGCTTTAACATTGCTCATTAAAAGTGGTAATGACTGAGCTGCATAACAGTCCATTGAAACATCTGTAAAATAAATAAAAAATCTCATGCTGTGTGCTACAACAGCCAGTGCACAGCATACGAATTATTCAGGCATTTATTGAAACAGACTGCATATAAAGATGGATGTAGCAGTGTTTTGAACCTGCATTTTTCCTAATGGCCAGTAGGGGGTACCTCCATTGGTTGCAAATCCTAAATGCATTGAAACCAGTAGGAAAACTATTTTGTGGCTCCCTTGATTTACGAGCTTAGAAAATATTTTCCCAATGCATTTATGTGCTTATACCCTAGTTTACTGTCTTACTAAATACATCATTATGTTTATTTAGTAAATTATGGTCCCATTTAGAGTAAAAAAGAAAAAGTAAAGTAGGGTATGCTTTAAAACATGGGTGATTTTCTTTGACTAATCTCTGGTCTATGAGCATACAGTAGCCTTAGTTTCTTGGTCAGCTCTACCCCTAACTCTTGCTGTCCAGTTTAAAACAAAAATGAAGATGTCAGTTTCCAAAAGTCTCAAGTTTATTCTTCAAAATGGGACTTTATATGTTTATACAGTCTGTGATTGAAAAAAGCCTGTTATCATGTTTGCAAGTTTGTGTTGAACAAACATGCATTTCTGACTGTAATGGCCTATAATGCTTCAGCCAGACTGCAAAAAACATGTTTTGCCTGTTTGAGGTTAAATGAAACTAATTCCAACTGTTCTTCTATATTTCAGTAAAAGTATATCCAAGGAGATATCTGGAAAAGAATATAGCTTTATGCATGCTATACATTCTTTCCAATGAAGAATCTGCTCTTGTGTCTTTATCAGGCATACAGTGACACGTTCTTTATACTCTACCTTCTGCCTAGATGCCACATAGATTCTGACAAAATACCCAACCTCTCACTAATTTTCGTAAAAATATTGTCCATGACCCTGCTGCAGATCCACCTGAAAGCAGGAAAAAGCAAGTGAAAGATAAGAAGAGGTAGAGGGGCTTTGAAATGCCAGTAGGGTTACAGCAGAGATGGGAGGTTGTGACAGGATTGTGTGGTGATTCTCGTTCTGTCAAGCCCACTAATGTCGAGGTAATGCCACCGGCAGGCTGCAGTAAGACGGTGATAATGAAAAACACCGGGGAAGACAATATCAAATGGCTCCTCTACATCCTACAGTGCAGATTAGTCGACACAAAAGTAGGGTGGTAGCGGAAGAGGAGGCAGAGGCAGGCTTTAGTGCTGCTGATTGAGTCTCATGTCAAGAGCTCCATGCTTGCAGCATGAAAAGTTAGTGTGACTGATATTCTTTATATAGTCAGACCGACACAGACACACACAGACACACAGACAGACAGACAGACAGACAGACACACACACACACGCACACACACACACACACAGAGTTTGCACTGCCTCAGAATCTGTTTTCTATAGATAATGTATATGCATGCTGTCTGCTTTAAGACAAAAATCGCTGAGTTCGGAATGTATTCTTGAAGTTTTTTCCTTTCCTTGGATAGGTTCAGTGTATATTCTAAAACCCCAATTCAAAAAAGGTTGTGTAAAATATATATATAAAAATACAATGATTTCCAAATCTCATAAACCAATATTTTATTCACAAAAGAACATAGAAAACATATCAAATGTTGGACATGAGACATTTTACTATTTCATATATAATACCCTCTCATCTTGAACTTGATGGCAGCGACATGTCTCAGAAAAGTTGAGACAGGGCCATGTTTACCACTGAGTAACATCCCTTTTTCTTTTAACAGCAGTCCACAAAAAAATTACCACAAAGAAAACCTAGTTCCCAGACATTCACGGACGGTTGTTACAGACTGTTTCTGTTCTTTTTTAAATAAAATATTGGTTTATGAGATTTGCAAGTTGTTGCATTATTTAATTAATTTATATTTTACACAGCATCCCAACATTTTTGGAATTGGGCTTGTAGAAGCTTTAGTATTGTACTGTATTGTAATGGTGTAGCTGCCAAACATCACTGAGGACTGCAGTTAGTCTTAATCTTTTGTCATGGGTGGTGAGGAGTGACCCCAAGTGCGAGACACAGAAGCAGGCAAGGTTAAAAAGTGCCTTTATTGGCAGAAACTGATGTAAACACAAAGCTCAAAAGGTTAAAGCCAAACTGTACATAAAACTAATGAAAATAAATCCAAAAAATCAGGAAAACAGGCAGTATGAACAATAGGAAACATAAACAAACATCATGACCAAGAAGAAACAGAAGGCAGGACATTATATACAGGACAAAACAGGAGGGGAACAAGACAGAGGTGAATGCAACTACACAGATGTGAAAGCAATAAGGGCAGATAATCAAGAAGGCAGGAATTAAAATTGGAATGAGAGGTCCCAGAAAACTAACCTTCAAAATAAAACAGGAAGTAACCCAACAGATCAGTAGATTATGAAATAGTACCAACCCAGTTCAATAATTTTCAATTAGAAAAGCATGATCAGTGGTGTCAAAGGCTGCAGATAAGTCAAGTAGGACTCAAATGAATATATTAACTAATAATTCAACAATCAAGGCAACACAAAGCCCTAGACCAGTGGTCAACAACTTTTACTATCAAAAACACTGTAAAGAGCCTCAAAACATATTTGAGCCTTATGAGCCTTAAAGAGACACAGCCTGTAAGTATAAATTCAATTCAATTCAATTTTATTATATAGCGCCAATTCACAACTAAAGTCACCTCAAGGCACTTTACACTGTAAGGTAAAGACCTTACAGTAGTAGAGAGAAACCCCCAACAATCAGATGATCCCCTATGAGCAAGCACTTGGTGACTGTGGGAAGGAAGAACTCCCTTTGAACAGGAAGAGACCTCCAGCAGAACCAGGCTCAGGGCGGGGCAGCCATCTGCCTCGACCAGTTGAGGTTAGAGGAGAGAGAAGAGAGAAAGGAGAGCAAAAAGAGATACAAATTATGTGAGAGAGAAGACAACATTCAATGACATGTAACAAAATAAATGAATGGGGAGTGAAAAGAGGTGGGTGGAGAAGAAATGCACAGCACATCATAAGAAGCCCCACAGCAGCCTAAACCTTAACTATGAGCTTTATCAAAAAGGAAAGTTTCAAGTCTAATCTTAAATGTAGAGAGGGTGTCTGCTTTCCGAATACAAACTGAGAGCTGGTTCCACAGGAGAGGGGCCTGATAGCTGAAGGCTCTGCCTTCCAATCTACTTTTAAAAACTGTAGGAACCACAAGTAGGTCTGCACTCTGAGAGCGAAGCACTCTATTGGGAAAATATGGTACAATGCGGGCTTTAAGATAGGATGGGGCCTGATTGTTTAAGACTTTGTAAGTGAGTAGAAGGATTTTAAATTCAATTCTGGATTTAACAGGGAGTCAATGACGAGAAGCCAATATAGGGGAAATATCAGAAACTTTACTGTCATTACACATAAGTACAACAAAATTGTATGCAGTCTCCATCCAGTGCTATACTTGAGAAATTCTAACTAGTCTACAATCATTTTTTAATGTACAAATGTAAAAGAAACTTCAAATAAGAAATATGCCAGTATAAAAAGTATGTATGTGTATATTTATATGATATATACATATATACACATGCGTGTGCAAAAACGTTTTTTTCATACATTTTATAGA
The DNA here is from genome assembly GCA_015106775.1 of Etroplus canarensis. Taxonomy (NCBI): domain Eukaryota; kingdom Metazoa; phylum Chordata; class Actinopteri; order Cichliformes; family Cichlidae; genus Etroplus; species Etroplus canarensis. The sequence goes on along the minus strand of VUQH01088488.1, from coordinate 38,168 downwards.
CAAGAAGTGAACTTAAAACCAAGAGTTATTCACAGTAAGTATTTTGATTGCACCATGTATATGAATATATTATTCCATGGTGAGAAGGGCTTGTATCCCCACCTGGAAACAAAACAGGTACTTTTTGCTTGTAAGGTGGATGTGTAAACCACTACACTATGAGGACACTCAATGTTGCTAATAGGTGTAAAGAATTAAATTCTTTTACTAAATGTGACTATTATGCTGCACAGTATGATTATTTGAAACTGTCATGCACCCGTGTGAGTGTGCAGGTGTGGACCCAAAGGCAGGACTTGAAGGCAGACGGAAGTACATAAAATAGGCTTTATTAGCCGAACAACAAAATAACAAAGTCAAGAGATTACTTAAGGCTGAGCACAACGGAAGAGGAATACACACACGGACAAGGAAGCAACGACGACGCGACACTGAACTGAAGGGAGACAGAGAATAAATGCACACTGACTGACAAGCAACCAGACACAGGGGGGAGGGGAGCACAGCTGAGGACAATCAAGGTCAGGAAGTGAAACTGAACCCAAGGGCACAAGATTAGACAGATTTCAAAATAAGACAGGAAACGGAGAACCAGACAGGGAGGCAAGACAGGAGACACTGAGAATACAAAAGGCCTCGAGAACTCAAAAAAAACACACAGAAACCACAACAGAAATCCAGGTCATGACAGAAACTCTAAATTTTCATTTTCATTACAATAATAATAATAAAAAAGAAAAATGCTTTTTATTATTTGATTACCAACAGAGCAGAACAGCTGTGAAATGGAACAAGAAAAATATCTATTAGCATGCTTAAGCCCACATAGAAACAAAGTGGATACAAAACCATGTAGCTCACTGTTTATGCAAATTACTCAAACTAAAAGTAGCCTACTTTGGTAATAAATAAAACATAAAGCAGACTAACAGTTTTATAAAAAGTAAAAGTAAAAAATAGGCCAGTGTAAATTGAATTTTGACAAATATCATGCTCAGGTTGAAGGAATCCACTTCTTTTTTCTCGGTGAAAGCAAACAAATTTGTCCATGCACTATTCAATTATTTATTTTCCTCTGAATCAGTATCAAGTGACTCAAAATTAGCCATATGTTGTGTTTACATCCACCTCTCCATAAAGGGTTATGTACCTGGTGATAGGCATTTGCTATTGTTGACAATAATGAATATAAAAAGGAACTTGCAACAGTGACAAATAAAAAAGCATTGTTTTTTCCGTAGTCATGTCGTGTTTTTTTTGTCAAAACAACAGGGAGCCATTGGAGTTGGTCAAAAGAGCTGCATGTGGCTCTGGAGGCACCTGCCCTAGACCATGGAAACTTTATTTTCTGCTTTAGGGTAAAAGGTGAAGAAACACCTTGAAGCCTGCCATCCTGCTTTTTATAGCAAACAATGTCCATGTGACTTATTGGGCAGTTCAGTTTAATTACTGGTTGTTTCTACTTACATATAAAAACAATGTTGTCTGAGTGCATACGTGCAGCATGTTTTTTTGTACATTACACTGTATTTATTTATTACCAATATAAGCTCACCCTTACAGGCTCAAGCATAGTTGCCAATTAAACACTGTTACGATCAAAACCACGTAGTCTTTTCCCTGCCTCTGTTATTACTCAGTGAGCCCATAAAGCTGAATGTCCTTTATGCAAGAGTTCACTTAGAGGCCACACTGGTAATGAAAAGGAAAATGCAGGAAAATTATAATAAAAAAACCTTGAAACTGAAGGACACTGTTTTTACCAGCTGCGACATTGTGGCTGATGTTACTTTCAACTTTAAAATCTGTGTGTGTGTGCTCTTCTGGCAAAATGGAGTCTGGGAGATACCAAACTACAACAAACACGATTTCAAACATTTTGTTTATATGCTGGTGTGTGGATGGATTTTGCAATGTTGCCAGAACCAGACAACATGCAATCATGAAATGCTTCAGGTAGCTGACATCAAAATAAAGGCTGAGTTCAACAATGGGTGTAACATGACACTTCGCAAAACAGTCTTCAGCTTTAACTATTGTGTCTTCTGTCCATTTCTTTCTTCATCTTTTAGTCCATATTTTATTGAAGGTCCTTTGCTGTTTCTCATTTCTCTGCCTGCCTCCTCTTGTCTAATCTTAGTCTTATTTCTCTTCAGTCTCTTTTCAGATCCTCATATCCACACCATCTCTCTTCTTCCTTCCAACACCATCTAATATATTTCTGTCTCAACTGAATCTCCTTCCCAGCTTTCTTTTTCTCTGCTTGTGTGTGAGTGTGTGTGTGTGTGTGCATGTCTGTCTCTCTCATAAACTCATTGCTCCATGAGGCTAATCTTGTTAGCACCAAATGCGCCATGTTCCGCTAGCTCCTCTTAATTGCCGTTGTGTTATTAATGAGTGGGGAGCGGGGAAATCACTCTTAATTAGCTTGTCTCATTCGGCAGGCATCTCCAGTGAAGCAGTGGCAAAGGCGCTCAGGCACAAACACACTGGGGATAATTAAAGCACTTCACTTGTCGGAGTATTTATCTAAACCAAAGAGCAACAAGCCGTTCCTGCAATTAGCCTTGTCATTCATTACTAGCAGAGTGCCATTCATTTGAGTGTTACGTTGTCATTTTGCCATTCACTCAATCTGAACCAATGATGTGCAAGTGCTTGACTCATTCAAAATCATAGCATGGCCTCAATGCGCATTTGGCTTTTATGGCTTTGCTGAGTCACTGGCTGTATCTGCAAACCACATTACATGATAAATTAAGTTATGGAAATGCATGAAATCAGGCAATGCATTTATTGTATTCTGATTATTCCAAAAGAGTACATTTTGGTTGCTGTGGCCAACATGCAATTCCTGTCAGGGCTTTACCATTTTAATTCACACCTTCATGCTGAAAAACATCTGGTGAGGGTTTGCATGACCAAACAGTTGTGTTTCAATGACAGAAACCTACCTGTGGTAACCAGGTTTCCATAAATTCTTATCTCTATCCTTAGCATTGTGCCAATATTTTCTCAATGTTTCATGTTTTGAAAAGTATATTAATTTATATCTTAACTAAAGACCATCTTATGATGGGATGAGAGTCCAGTAGTTCTCAGACCGAATCCTTTAACATATTGTATCTTTACACAATAAATAAAGGTAACCCAGGCACAGGGGCCCACAAACCTAGTGCCGGTCCCAAATCAAATATGCAGATTCATAACACAACTTCCATGCCGGATCGGTCGCCTGGGTTAACAATGACTGCCGGTGGAAACTATGCTACTGTTTGAGGGGGAGAAGGGGAAAGTGCGTTAGGAGGCAGAGAGAGAGAAGAGTATGAGGGAGGAGGACGCAAGGGATAGGGTGAGATGGAGGCAGATGATCCACTGTGGCGAGCCCTAATGGGAGCAGCTGTAAGAAGAAGACAGAATAAATAAAGATACTTCTTATGGGGGATTACAAATAAATTACAAATTAAAAGACTGGAGAATAGGGGCATAAAGTTTAGATATTGATCCCCCCTTGGTCCTGCCTTCTTCAATTTATGGGTTAGATCACAGCTAGCTAACTTCATCTGTATATTGCTGTAAAGTTTTGTGACTGTACATAAAAGTGTGCGGCACTGCCAGTAAAAAACAAAATCCATTAAAAATCTTCCTTTCAAAGTTGTCTCAATATTCACATCTGGACTGCTAATAGTGCAGCTGCTAATTTTGGATCACTCTCTGGAAGTCCTGTCCTGGCCCCTCACTTGTGCATCACAGAAGTCTGTAGGATTCCATAAGGTCCCATTCTTGGGTCATTACTACATCCCTTCTCCAATACTGTTTGCAGATGATACAACCCTTGTTATTTCACATTCAGATTTCAATTCACAGAGAAAGCAGATGATGGTTTAACTGCTAAAATTAAATTGTTAAAATAAAACAAACTGTCTTTGAATATTCAAAAAATCAAATTTCATTATTTTCAGTGGTAAAAAATATATTCAAAGTATTAATCCCAAATTCAGTTTAAGTCTGTTGAGCTCCCTCAAGCATCAATAACAAAATTCCTGGGATTTATAGCTGATGAGAGCTTGAGCTGTAAAAAAAAAATGAGTGGGTTATCAGAAAAAACAATTATATTGGTATAATAAGGAAGGCTAGTCACATTGTCATTAATAAGTGTCTCCTTACTCTTTATTAAAGTTTAATTTATTTACTTAATTTATATTGTATTCAGTTTGAGCAAGTACTTATCCTACTACTCTCCACAGAATTCTGGTTCTCCAGAAATGTTTTGTTAAGGTTGCAACCCATTCAGAGTCATATATTCAGCTGCTCATTTATTTGAGAAACTAGAATATTAATGTTCATGACGTCAACGTCTATCAAGTATGTGATTTTTTCCATAAGATATATTCAAGTGAAGGACAAATCCCTGAACAGTTAAAGACTTACTTGAATATTGACTCACAGGTGCATTTATACTCAACTTGTCAATCTTCACATCTTTGTCTTCCTATATTCTATACTTGTAGTTACTTGTACTTGTTACTTGTAGTTACTAGTTACTTGTAAAGGTCAATTTTGACTTTGGGGTTCTAAAATATGAATGGTTCTTCCCACCTGTTAAAAACATGTTCTCCAATAAAGTGTTACAAAATATGTTTACAATAACATTTAATTGCTGCCTTATAACTATTTTCCCCAAGTTACTGTTCAAGTTTGATCAAAATCAGCCAAATTTAAATCAGAGCTTTTGATTTTTACAGGCAGAATAGCAGTACTTTTTGATTGAACACACTCATCCATTTCCCTGGACACTTTCCTTGGTCTTCCTGTTATTCTGCATGTCTCATCAGGTGGCTTAAAAGCCCTCGTCGAGTATAGCCAGTGAAAGCCAGCAAAGCATGAAAGGTGACGTAACTGTTCCTCAAAAATAGGACTTAACATGATGGCTGTGATTGCATATTTAGAGCTGGTCGTCTACTAAAAGGCAAGTTGGTGGTTTAGTCCCAAGCTCCTGTAGTCTGCAGGTGAGACACTTCACCCATTTCCATCCATGATAGGGAGAGAGCTGGCAGAGCTGCCACAGACTATTCTGTTTTTCATATTTTGCTGCTTCATCAATGGTTACTTGACTTGTAAAACCAGTTATTAAAAAGTCAATACTTAATACTTGCATTAGCTGTGTTTGAATATGTTATCCTGAGCTACAGATCATGCAACCTACTGGCTCTCATGTCTCAGAAAAGTGGGGATATGATGAAATCATCAGTGCCGCTAATTCTTTGTGTGAGCACAATAAAGCAAAGACTAGGATTTAGAATTTTGGCACAGTGATAAACCTCCATAAGATCTAGAAATGACTAGATTTTCAGCCCTTTTGAAAATATGGATTGGCCACTAGGTGGTGATATTGTGATTTTTTTTTTTTTTTTTTTACAGTTTTAGC
>VUQH01088488.1:21064-32720 GCA_015106775.1 Etroplus canarensis | reverse complement strand
TTACACTTTTAGCCATAGCTCTGTGACTCTGTGACAGATCATCTGATTGACACAAAATAAAACTAAATTAATTGTGGGATCATACACATTCATGCTGATACCATGTCATGTCTGCCACCATTGCCGTCTGCTGGTGCAAATACTGAAATCAATAAAAAATGCACATTTTTAGCCATTCAACTTCTCTGCACAAAACAAAACAAAATTAATTGTGGGACCATATACTTTCACATACATACATATATTTTCATGGTGGAACCATGCCACAACCATCGCCACCACAAATCCTTTGTGTGAGTGCAATAATGCAAAAACTAATGTAGGCTTTTAAATTTCAGCATAGTGATTCAACTCGATGAGATCAGAATAAGAATACTTTATGAATCCCAGGAGGGATATTGCTTAGAATGAGATGTGGAGACTCATTAGATTTCAGCCATTTTGAAAATACAGATTGGCCAGCAAGTGGTGTTTTCTGTGAATTTTTAAAAATATTTTTAGCCATATTTCTGTAACTATTCCCCCAATCTGAATGAAACAAAAAACAAATTGATTGTGAGATCAAATACTTTTAGGATGACACCATGTTGTGCCTGCTGCTATTGCTGTCTGTTGTTGCTGTGGCTGAAATCGGTAAAAAAAAAAATCAGGGATATAATGAATGGCGACTTATCCGGGGTGTAACACAAAGAAAACAGCATTGACAAAGAAATTGGGGCTTTTGGGGGATATACCTTTAGTGGGGGTCACAGGGTGACCCCAGGGAGCTAATTTCTAACTGTTGTGGCTTTAAGAATGACTGCTTCGTGTCAGCTTCCTCCTTTTTCACTTTTAACAGACAGCATAGCTTTCTGTAAAATTTCTGAAAAAATCTGTTTGTATTCACTCATGATAGTAATACGATATTTCTCTGGACTTTCTCAGCTTATTACAGCTTTCTTTTTGTTAACCTTGTCTTGTTTCCTGGAGTCCTGCATATCGGGTCCTTACTCTGCATACAACCTGAATTATGACAGAACGATGTGACCAGAAAATGGACCCAGCAGATTCCAGCTATTTCTTAGACTGCTGTGACACTAAGTGCAGGCTGGAGAAGTTAGCCAGTGAAGCCGATGAAGTTTCATGCCCACACAAGAAATTCATAAAGTTATTTTTTTATGGTGAATATCTGTGGTTCCAAGCCCTGGGTAAAATCCATCCCTCATCTGTTGGAGTTGTGGCATGTCGCCTACTTCTTGAGGAGGGAGTTATGGATTATAACGTTGAGTGAGGATTACCTTGACACAGTCCCTTCACCTCCTCCTCCTCTACTAACCACCTGACTCCCCACCACTATCCAGGTCGTCCTCATCACTGCACAGCACCACTCCTCAGCAACAGCCACAGGCCAGCAGCCCCTCCCTGCCTCTCCAGCCCAGCCCTCCTGCCCCAACCTGGGATGTGGTGGAGGTAACTCAGTGCAGGCAGGAGGAGGCTGCCGCCCAACCCATCTAACAACAGAGCAGCATCACCTGTACCAGTACCCGCCTTCAGGCTGTTCTACCTCATAGGAGGGGGTGACTCCTGTCCTGGAGCTGGTCCCCAGCCTCTTCTGAACCTGAGCTGCAGGATCCTTCATTGCCGGCCGCCCAAGGGGTGGCCTCAGATCCTTTGTCGCCGGCCGCTGAGCCTTCATCATTGGCCACCTGAGAGATCATCTCTGCTCCTTCACTGATGGCCTCCATGCCAGCTGCCCGAGAAGTGGTCTCCATGCCTTCGTCGTCAACCCCCACACCAGAGAGGTGCCAGAGAGGTGGTCCTTGATCCTTCTTCGCCGGCCGCCCAAGGGGTGGCCTCAGATCCTTCATCATCCTCTTCGGCCTTTTATGTGGCCCCACCTTGGCCACTGCCACTCTGAGCTTTGGACTTTGTTCTTTTTTGCTTTGGTTTGCTCTGTTTATTGTTCTCTCAGTTAAAGTTTGGGCCTCAGTTGTAGCCCCTGCCTAAATTTAATTTGTTATTAGTTCCCTGTATGTCTCCTCTTTGTTGTACTCTTGTGTTCATGTTCATTTGTCAAGCTCTGTTTTGTGTTGGCATTCTCTATCATTGTTGCTTCTCACTTCCTATTTTACTTTGGCAGCTGTTTGTGTCTCGTGTATTGTGTTTATTTTTTTCCCTTTCCTTCATTGTTGCGACCAGCTCTCCTCTTCCTCCTGTTACTTGTTACTCATTAGTCTGTGTCTATTTATACCCTGGCTCTCCTTAATTCTGTGTTGTGTCATTGATGTTGGTTTCCCTGCTGTCAGTGTGTTCCCTGGCTCCCTGTGTTTCATTTCTGACTTTGTATCCCTTGGACTGTTTATTTTTTCCCTTTATGTACTCTGTTATTTCTATAGGTTTGATTGACTTATTAAAGCCAGCCTTTTGTTATCCTCCTCTTGTTTCCTGCAGTCCTGCTTATTGGGTCCTCACTCTCCACATATACTGAATTATGACAAATACATATGATGTACTCCAGAGATATAATGCCCATAATAGTTAAGCAAATATAACACAGTTTTTTTAAACCCAGTTTTTTCTAGCCATGGCCAAAATTCTTTGCACTTGAAAGTTTTGATTGACTTTCAAGGCTTAATTTACTTAGACTGTTGCAGAAAAGCTCTATGTTGCTAACTGAATAAAAGACTTTTTATACATGAAACTGATCAAAATTCTGCTGCTCTTTTCCTCAATTCTACCACGTACAGCAGGAAATTTTTAAAAAAATCTGTAATTGTCAGTTTGGTATGTGCTATGTCCCTGCAAGTGTAAATGAAAGCACCTATCTTTGTCTCTGTGTGACCCTGACATGTTCTTGTATGATGAAAGACCAGTGACAGTGCATTAAGACAAATTTAATTTGCACTTACAACTGAGTGAGATGAGGGAGGGAACTCTTATTGGGCACGACTAATTGCTGCCTGGGGATCTGTGTTCGTGTGTACCTGTGTGTACTGTGTGTCCCCGGCTGTGTCTCTGCCAATATAAACAGTTTAGTGAATATTTAATGCATGTGTTTGTCTGTGTGTGCCTGTCAGTGTGTGATAACAGAATGTCAGCAAAGACAGAAGAGTTAATGAGGCCTTTTTTCGCCATGAGAAGTGGATTGAACAAGGTGCACACAGCTCTGTGAGGACTGTTTCTATGTATAATCATGACTGTTGTGGGTAATCTGTTCAACCACAGTGCCGAGTATAAGAATGGGTACTCAAATTAATCATCAGCATTGACACACATATGGAATAAAAATGGATATTTCCTCATCTCTCACTCACTGACTCTACCAAGTATAACACAAACTTTTCTTTTCATCAGACACTTAAATAAAGATACCAATGAACAAAATGTGAGAATTTACTTCAGATAAAATTGTGGAATAATACTATGACAACACAGGCAATTACATTTTATAGCATTTCTGACAGTGCTGTTGGGAGCCACCACATTTGGATTTCTTCCTGGAAGTCCTGTTCTCTGTCAAAATTAATTCAACCTTCATGAGGCTCATCACTGCTGACAAGCCACGAGACCGAACAGCAATCTTCATTGGAAAAGTCCACGGATTTTAGGCCCTAAGATGGTACATCCTATTCCTAATATTTTATTGACATTGAAGAGCCTTTAATCCCCCAGGGTCATTCATATTGTCAACTTGGAGTAGTACTGTAAGGTCTCAAGGCATCTGGGGAAGAACATTTTGGTGCAAACAACCTGAACTATGGTACTTGACACTATGTGCCAGCACACTGCACACACATCATCATTAGTCACCTCCAGTATTTGCCAGATTTGGCTCCCTGTGACTTTTTGCCTCCTTCAAAATGAAATTCCACTTGAATGTAGCCTATAATAAATCAGGTAAGTGACATGCACTTAACTGAGTATATGGTCAGATAGTGTGTTCACTGTGTGACATCAGCATAAATCCCACTGAGGTAGATTTTTCTTCAGTAAACTTCATGTACTACGCGCCGATAATACCTTCACACAGTTGTAGCTTTGCCCCGTGACGTGTGATTCTACAACAATAAAAAGAGAACGTAAATAAATGCTCATTATAATGCCACACTGCAGTTTTACATAACAGAATATACTACTATTTTTTACAGAATCTGCATGCACAACCAACATTGCTAACATAAACAGAATATACTGCATTAGCTAATAATACACTACAGTACTGGCAAATAACACAGAGAGCACATTATTAATCTATCCCAGTTAATATCCCACATGAATTATACACCTCTCATGTAACAACTTAGACAAATTTCTACAATGGAAAAGGAAACTGACTTTTTGATGGACTTAAACGCTGTCTCATTGCCCCTACTAAGCAGTACATTCTCCTTTTTCTTCTTCTGGCTGCTTCCTTCAGGGGTTGCCACACCCTATCCCTTGCATGCTCTTCTGTCACACCAGCCATCTTCATGTCCTCTTTCACCACATTCATTAACCTTCTCTGTTGTCTTCAGGTGTACCCAGTTCTCTCTGCAGCAACTGAAAAGATGAGCTTATGTCTGCCACAATGAACAATAATGATTGGCAGGCTAATTAAGCTATAGCAATGAAGTTTGAGCAGGATTTGATAGTTGGAACATGAATGTAGATTTCCTATTAATAAAGGTCAAGGAAAATGTATCTGTATGGAAACTAATTCTTCTCATTATTTTCATTTTGATACAGTGGAGAAAATCCAGCGCAATATGGAAATGTGTGCCTGCAAGTTGCCTAAATGGGATGCTGAAGGAGCAATTAAGCAATCCTAATGCAACATACTGACATCTTGCACATGTTGCAACAAAACTTAAAGAAAAAAAAGAGAAGTAGGACTATACTCCATTTAAGCACAGTTGCTACTGTAGCTGATTGCATTAATCCATAAACATCAATTCACGTTTGCTCCCTTGCAAACTGACCTTTGGCCTAGTTCCTCTTGTCTATTAGTAGGACCAGGATGAAACTTTGACTATGCTTTCTCATGATTACTGGCTGTAGCCATAGTTTACAACTTGTTTTGTATTTTAAAATTCATAGAAGAAAAGCAAACCTTTTAGTGCATTTAAACAGTCTAACACATAGAATATAATCGCTCATTTAAACAAATCTGGCAAATCATGCTTACATTAACATGTTAATCTTTTTAGCTATTTACATACTTTGATTAAAAATAGAATAAAATGCTTTTTTTTATTTGCGCTTTACTTTGCATATTTTCATAAATGTATGACAATAGGGATTTATTTTAGTTGTCAGCTGATCCTTCACTTATTTTAAGAACAATCTAACACTGTCTTGTTTGCATTTCTAAATAAAGCGAGAGAAAAGTAGGCTACCATCAGGGGTGAAACTTTTTGTTCTGTGTAATCTCATCTGTCGTAGTGCTGCAGTGTTTTCTCTGTCTCTACATGCTCAGGTCCTCAGCAGGCAGGCTCATAAATTGGGCAGCTAAGCCTTTCATAAAGTTTAATAAAGCGCTGTTTCGTGGCTCAGGGGAGCTGGTATTAGTGACGAGAGCCACTGCTGCCATTCCAGCAAATCACATCATCATAATGAGGCTGTACTATGGGAGTAAGACACCTCCCTTACAGCCCACACATCTACCCACCCACCCCTCCACCCTTTGTTTTCTTTATCATTCCTCTGACACAATATGATGTCTTCACTTCACAGCCTTTTCCAATGGGAATTTGGGGATAGCGTTGTTTAAACGTTGTGGCCAGCTTGGACAGGCTAGGGTTATTTCTCATTTAGTAAAGATCACAGACGCTGTAAATGCTCCGGCAGCATGCCGTGAATGCCAACACCAGCATGATTGGCAGCTTGACGGCAGCGGCAGCATTTGCATGGCATTTAGCTGGGCGGGCGATGGCCACCCCTAACACCAAGGTGGGTAAATAAGATGACTTCTCTGTTCACACAATGTACACACACACACACAAACACACACACGCTTATGCACTCATGCACACATGCAATCTCACTTCTCAACAGCCCCCAACTATCTTGGCCTGCCAAACCTGGAGTCACTCATAATTGTGTGGCATTTAGGCAGAGGAAAGGGACATCTAGTTGTGTGGGCGAGTGGTCCACTGAAAACTCTGAGCCACCCAGTCCTGCATTTGAGGTTGTTATTTTAGAATGATTAGGGCAGTTACAATTTACCAAACTCAAAAAGTTCTTTATTTTGGATTACTACATTTCCGTATAAAGAATCCAGTGGTCCCACTCACCATGATTATTGATTGGCAGTGACTGATTTATTAAAATAAAACACCATTAAACTGTACACAAGAAATGGTAATCTCTTTGGTGGAATCAGGCAATTCTATCTGGGATTGTACCCTTCTTTGTGTCATCAGGCTCTGATAATAAGCTCTCTGATCCAATGATGCAAGGGCTGTTTAGACAGTTGCTTTCCCTGGACAGGATGAGCAAAGCAAACAGCTGGTTGCATAAGCACAAAACAGGCTGGGGGCAGATACATGGAGTCCCCTTTACTCAGTGGAAGCAAAAGTATGGGGCTATATAAAGGAAAAAAGCTTCCTGGTCCAAAAACAAGTAACAGAGAAAGATTGCCATTCGTGCAAAGTGAGCTCAAACCCTGCACTGCAGAATGAGAGGGATGAACTAACATTACCATCAGTTATTGTACTAGATCATGGGTTTCAAACCTGCGGCTCCAGAGCCACACGTGGCTCTTTTGCCCATCTTTAGTGGCTCCCTGTGATTTTGACAAAAAGAAAAGAATAAAAACAAATAGAGGAATATAAAATAATTTTTTTTTCATGATTTTAAAGATTTGTTTGCATTCACTGCCAAGGCTGCACATGTAATACTCAAATTGGTCTGCATAGTTTCCTTGTTTAAATATCAGCCTTACATAGATTTCTTTTTCATTATTTTGTTCTCTAACTTATTACATCCAATAAAATAAGGGTAGTAATGTCATGAAAATGTAAAGTAAAGCTACCAAATTATCATGTAAAGCTCAATGCAGAACAGCCTACTCCCACTAGTGTCAAGTTACTTTTAAGACCCAAGCATGTTTCACGGTTTCTTACCGATTTCAGGGGGCAAAAATTGCTCCAAAATGCCTCATTTGATAGTGAAGGTTGCTGACCCCTGCACTGGATGAAAAATGTGATAATCATACAAACTAACCTGGCAACCCAACAAAGTCAAGAAAATCCAATAGCAGTTATCAGACTCAGAATATTTTATTAATCCCAGGGGGGAAATTGCATTTTTGTTAAAGACGCTATACCTGAGCATCTGTATAAATATAAATCTGAAAGGCAGAAAAATGAAGATTAAACAGATAATCATGTATGTATAAAGTTCAAATGTAACATAATTAAATGTACCTTCAGCTGCTCTCTTGTATTCTCCCCAAGTCAAACAGAATATCCAAATAAAGTATTTCAGTAATGCCCAGATCTGCTCTGTTTTAGTTTCCCTCAGCACCTGAAGAACCTTAGCCTGTTTGATGTTAGGTAAGAACATTAAAATGGCTTTGTAGAACTTTTTCTCAAACAGAGAAGCATATTTCTTTACAACAATAATAGAAGGGAGAGCACAATTTTATTGGAGTCCAACTGATACTGAAGTAAGAAGTTTGATTGTTGTATAGATATATCAGCTAATACACTGTGGACCTTTGGCTGCTCTCTTGTATTTTCCCCAAGGGACTGCCATAGCAGATTAATCTGCATCAGTAAGGTTTACACTGTACGCCCTTTGTGACGTAACCCTCCATGGTGAGAGAGGCTTGTGTTCCTACCAGGAATTGAACCAGGGACCTTTTTGCTTGTAAGGCAAATGTGTAAACCACTAAAGGGACTGCATACTAGATAATACGCTATGTGGAACAAATATTGGGCCACACTTCTGACTCAATGCCAGATGTTTCATTCAGTCCCATTGCCATAGGTGTGTAGAATCAAGCACCTCTGTAGTCTGCCGTTACAAACATTAGTGAAAGGATGAGTTGTTTGAAAGAGCTCACTGAATTTGTATGTGGTGCTATAATAGATTCCACTGCTGCAACATTGTCAGTTTGTTAAATTTCTTTCTTCCTAATTATTCTGCATTCAGCTATAAGTGGCATTATTGCAAAGTGAAAGCATCTAGGAACCACAGAAACTCTGTGTCAAAGTGGCAGACCACGTACAGTAAAGTTACAGCGAGGAGTTGCTCAATGCTGAGGTGCATGGTGCAAAAAAGTTGCCAAATGCTCTGCTGTCTCAGTAACTGCAGAGTTCCAAACGTCCTCAGGCATTAACATCAGCACAATAACTGCATTGGGAGCTTCATCACTTTTCTCTAAGTGGAAGTCTGGTGGACAGTTCTGGGTTTGGTAAATGCCAGGAGAACATTACCTGCCTGATGGCATTGTGCCAACTGTAAAGTTTGCTGAAGGAAGAATAACATTATTGGGTTGTTTTTCTGGGGATGGTCTGAGCTCCTCAGTTTCAATGGAGGGAAATATTAATGCTTCAGCTTACCAAGACATTTTGGACATTCCCGTGCTTCCAACTTTGTTAGATGAATTTAGGGAAGGTCCTTTTCTGTTCCAGCATCACTGTGCCCCAATAAACAAAGCAAGGTCCATAAAAGCATAATTGAAAGAGTTTGTTGTAGGAGAACTTGACTGGCCCACACAGAACTCTGACCTCAACCCCATCAAACACCTTTTTCAGGAAAACTAGAATGGAGGTTGCAAGCCAGGCCTACTCATCCAATGTCATTGTTTGACCTTACAAAGGGTCTTCTAGATGAATGGGCAAAAATTTCCACAAACACACTCCAAAATCTTGTAGAGTATTCCCAGAAGATTGGAAGCTGTCATAGCTGCAAAGCATGCATTCATGCAGTCATGCTTTCTTATCAAGATTTATGCCATTAATTTTGGTGATCTTTAAAAGGCTAATGATAAGCATTTCAGTGCATACATAAAGAGAAACCTTGGTTTTGCAAGGCAGTGCGATGAGATTTAAGTAAACAACACCTTTTGCTTTGTGTGTATATCCTGCTAGTGAGGAAGGACACCCATGAGGACTGTTTGACCACCTACAGGAGAGCATCTGGGCCAAAAACCATTTTAGTCAGTAACATTTATACATGCAGTATGACTGTAAACAACCTAAAAAGTGTATAAGTCATTCAGGCTTCTTACTTCCAGCTTTTGTGTGTCAGATGTGACAATGCATTTCTTCTTCTATTCAAGTATTTTAGTAGTCAGATTTGTTATTCTCCGCAAGTGCACTGTGTGTATTATTTCAGCAGAAGTGATAGCAATGAGGTAAATCTAAGACTTGTTATTTCCAAGTTCAATTTATCATTTCTTTTCCACTGTTTTAAATCCCCATAAATTAAAATCCTTGCATATGTTCACATACCTCTTTCTATTCCCAGAGTAGGAGATTTATGTGTCAGAAGTCATATTAACCTCTCCAAGTCATCTTATTTTTTAATAATTTATCCTGCAGCAGACACTCACATTTACACACAGTCCCTCAACTTTTATTCACCGACAATGATTTTGAAATGACATTACCAGTGACAGCCAGGCAATAACAAAAGTACAAAAACTTCTTTGAAAAACAATAAATCAATAAGCCTTGCCAACAATTCCTGTTACATTCGCGACTCCTTGACACCTGAAGCTCATTAAACACAGCCTAATGTCAACTTAGAAGAAGGAGAGTACACAGAGGCTCGCCTTTTCACAACCTATCACAATAAGAGCTGCTGAGCAGCCTTGATATATTGTATATACTAGAAATAAATATGATTGTCCTTTAATCTGATTTTATTATACTGGGGACTCCCGCTGGCAAATCTACTGAGGGCTGATAGCCTGTAATCTTATTGCAGGGAGCGCGGTGTATTTCATATCCCCTTCTTGATGGTGTTTTATCATGTCAGGACTATTATTGTTCCTATTGGTATATGTATTTCTCCATTTATATGCGCTGGTGTATATAACCTAATAAATCGAGTTATTGCACATTCTTGAGCATCTGTCTCTGTTTGCATATGTATGTGTGCATGTTTGCGTGCATCCAGAAGTCTCTTCAGCTCGCATGTGGGTGCTAATTTTGCCCCTCAGCATGCCGTGCTGCTTTGAGGGTTCTGCTCTGTTTATGAACCAGGCATATTGACCCAATTTAAGGCCTTGGTGCTTTCTGTCTCATCTTTTTCTCCCTCTGTCTCTCTCTTTGTCCACCTGCCGGTGCATATTGGAAGCCTGCATGGTTGACGAGACGGGCTCGCTCGGTCTGAACTAAACGGCATCCGCATCATTGAGCAGCATTACCAGCCTCTACCGACTCATCACTCCCACTAAATGCTCTCTCTCTCTCTCTCTCTCTCTCTTTGTGTGTGTGTGTGTGTGTGTGTATGTATGTGTATATGTGTGTGCGCACGCGCATGTCTGTACAGGATGTGCCCGTGAAGAGAGCCGTTAACTAGAAGGTCTAATAAATCAACCTGTCTGTCCACAGCCTCCTCCCATCCTTTGCTCTTACCTATTCCCCTATTATTATTCCTCCCTCCTCGTTCTTCACACTCATCTTTTTGGTCCCACTTTCTCTCTTTCTTCCTCCACTGCTCTCCCCATCGCTCTCTCCTTTATGTCCTGCAATTCTTTTTATAAAGCTCAGAGGGTGGTGTTGGAGGCATTACATGCCTCCTAATAGATCACTGTCTGTGAGCAGAGCAGAGTAACGCAGCCATCAGCAGATCGACTTACTGTTGTGAGTGTGCATGTGGATATTCTGACAATGCACAGTATTTACCATTTTGCCCTTGTGTGTATGAACATGTACATGTGTCTCAGGTACGCCTGATTGTATATTATGTGCAGCTTCTGTGTGTAGGCATATGCTACAAGTGAATGCAGCATGTGGCAAGGAATGATCTCTCTGTCCAACTGAATGGTGGCTGATTGAGACACATGGACTGCCTTTGTGCCCTGATCTAGTTGCCATTGATTACCTATCAGGGTTTTTGATTGCATCCTGGAAGTAATTCTTTTAAATAGGCCCTAATGGCCTCCAATCTGGGCTGATGACGACCTCAGAGAGTCCAATCGCAGATCCATTTAGACTCTTTCAGACCCCTCCATGTACACTCTGAAACTCTCACTCATAGCTCACCCCTCCACCCTCCACCACCCCTACTACTACCGCTTTGCCTTGTGTGGTGTCAGCGTCAGATTTTTACCCTCTGTTACTCACATGCAAAACGCATTGACAACAAAAAAGAAAATTTACTAATCTTAAGATACAGAGATTTAGTTAAGATTAGTGAAGCTGATGATTGCAGGGGGAGAGGAAAAGTAATTGAGAAGGATAGTGAAAAAGACAGAACAAGGTGGAGAGTGATACAAATTGTGTGCAGCAGTGCTTTTAACTGAAAAAGATAAAGTAGGAAGGAAAATGTGCACGTTTCAGATCTGCAAAAACAGGAGCAAAATGAAATCAGGGACAATAAAGAGGAATGACAGATCTGTTAGGGATAAAGAAGGGAGGTGTGTGTGCGCGTGTGTGTGTGTGTGTGTGTGTGTGTGTGTATGTGTGTTTGCGGGGGTCGTCATTATGTTAGGCTGTGTTATTATAATCTAAGGGTTGCA